>BJCO01361859.1:0-27118 GCA_018326465.1 Flaveria floridana | reverse complement strand
GAAATCTACAGTAATTGTTATGGTTTTCTAAAATTAATGGTATGTTGGAAAGGAACTTGATCAACTCTCTACTTACATTAAGTTATGTTTTCAGAAATCATATGTCGAAAAGGACACAAAAGATTTACCTACATTACTAGGGCTTTGACTTAAGCAGTAAATCTCAACCTGACGTGGTCCTAGTCATTACGGAACGGATAGACGAGAAATCACGCTAGCTCACATTTATAATCATTAATATAATTACTTTAATCAATATCTTGAATCACACCACCAATTCATCACAGTTGCATAAGTGTAATCTAAATTAGAATAACAGCCTTACTTCACTGAAAAAATCACCAAAAGTCTCAATCTATCTTTATCTATCTTTATTTATTATTATTTTATTTAACTTATCATTTTCTAAATCAAAATTAATAGCCAATTATGAGGGTTTTTGAGTAGGCTTAGTGTGTCCATGGATTGATACTCGGTTCTTACCAACACTATATTACCTCACGATAGGTACACTTGCCTTTTGTGTGTGTAGTTAGTATTAGTAATAACCATTTAAAACTGAATCTGTGCGAAAAACCCTTATCAAAATATATATATTTTCACACCGCATCACTTGACAAGGCTTATAGGGTGAAATTCACCAAAGGATCACATGTCACAAAGGGGTTGCTGGATTATATTCATGCTGATCTTTGGGGTCCAGCTAAACATGTATCCCTAGGAGGAGCGTGGTATTTCCTATCCATAATTGATGATTGTTCCAGAAGAGTATGGTTCTATACATTAAAGAGAAAGTATGAAGACTTTAGGAAGTTTAGGGAATGGAAGGTGTTGGTAGAGAAACAGTTGGAAAGAAAGGTCAAGAAACTAAGAACAGATAATGGCTTAGAGTTTTCCTGTGATGAGTTTAACAAGTACTGCAGAGATCAAGGCATTGCTAGACACCTTACGGTTCCAAGGACTCCCTAACAGAATGGGTTAGTTGAAAGGATGAACAGGTTCCTCTTCGATAGGGTGAGGTGTATGCTAGCCCATTCTAGTATGCCTAAGTCATTTTGGGCTAAGGCTGTCTCAACAGCAGCCTATTTGATTAATAAATCTCCTAGTACAACCCTCTAGAAAAGGACTCCTATAGAAGTATGGTTTGGTGAAAGACTGAACTATAATAGCCTCAGGGTGTTTGGCTCTCTGGCATTTACACACACTAGGCAAGGGAAACTTGAGCCTAGAGCTTAAAAGTATGTGTTCCCTGGTTTCTCAGAAGGAGTCTAAGGGTATAGGTTATGGAGAATTTACGATTATAAGGTCATAGTAAGCTGAGATATTATGTTTAATTAGGGGGTTATGTAGAAGGATATAGTGGGTGTTACAACTCAAAGTGAGAGTAATGATTTCACCTCAAGGGAAGTTCATATTGAGGTAAAGTCATCACTGCATAAGTCTCAAGAGCTTGAGAAGTCAAGTGTGGATGGAGAAAGCATATCATAAGTGTCTGGTTATAGTCTTACTAAAGACATGCCTAGAAGAAATATTCAACCAACTTTAAGATTCATAGAAGGTAATGACCTTAATGCTATGGCTTATATGGTTGTAGAGAGTGATGCAGCATTGGAAGCATTATCATTTGAAGAGGCAGTTCTTCAAATGATAAATCCAACTTGATAGCAGCCATGGAAGATAAAATGAAGTCTCTTAATCAGAATGACACTTGGGAACTGGTTGATAAGCTAGCTAATCAAAGGTTGGTCTCTTGTAAATGGCTTTACAAGATAAAGGAAGGGACAAATCAGGGTGAAAAGTCTAGGCCTAAGGCCAGGCTAGTGGCTAAAGGCTACACTTAGAAGGAGGGTGTTGATTACACATAGATCTTCTCACCCGTGATTAAACATTCGTCAATAAGAGTCATGTTATCAATAGTTGTCAGTGAAGATTTAGAGTTGGAACAACTTGATGTGAAAACAACATTTCTGCATGGATATTTAGATGAGAAGATCTATATGACACAACCAAAGGGTTTTGAGGAAAAAGAAATTAGCATAAGGTGTGTCTTTTGGAAAGGTCCCTTTATGGGCTTAAACAATCACCAAGGTAGTGGTATAAGTTATTTGATGATTATGTGACTAGTCATGGATTTAGAAGAAGTGCATATGACAATTATGTGTATGTAAAGGAGGTGGAGAGACATCA
Organism: Flaveria floridana; assembly: GCA_018326465.1. NCBI lineage: Eukaryota > Viridiplantae > Streptophyta > Magnoliopsida > Asterales > Asteraceae > Flaveria > Flaveria floridana. Next base: position 24,931 of record BJCO01361859.1, on the reverse strand, counting down.
ATTGGTCTACTTGTTACTGTATGTAGATAAAATACTGGTGGCTAGCAGAATTAAGAAAGAGATTGATGCAACTAAGCAAATGTTGATGAATAAGTTCGAGACGAAGGAGCTTGGTGAAGAAAAGAAGATAATTGGGGTGGAGAATTCGACAAACAGTGAGAATAAGCAGTTGAAGGTATCCCAGAAGTCATATCTTTTGAAGGTGCTAAAGAACTTTGGGATGGAGGAAAGTAAGCTAGTGAGTATTCCATTGGTCATCACTTTAAGTTCTCTAATCATAATATTCCTCAAACTGATGAGGAGTATGCATATATGGCAAATGTGCCATATGCTAATGCTATTCGGAAGTCTTATGTATATAATGGTGTGTAGTAAACTTGACATTGGGTATGGAGTTAGTGTGGTCTGCAGATATCTAGCTAATCCGGGTAAGGAACATTGGGCGGCTGTAAAGTGATTGTTAAGGTATTTGAATGGAACAAGAAGTTATGGTTTGGTTTATAGGAATAGTCAGCCTTCTCATAATTGTATTGTTGGATATGTGGATTCGGATTATGCCAAAGATCTAGACAAAGGAAGGTCAGTAACAGGGTATGCATTCAAGTTTTTGGGAAATGTAGTTAGTTGGAAGGCAAGATTGCAGCCAGTGGTGGCTTTATCTACTACAGAGTCAGAATATATAGCTCTCATAGATGTTGTGAAGGAGGCACTATGGTCGAAGAGGTTTGTAGCTAATTTGGGAATGGTGACTGGTACGATAGTGTACTTTGATAATCAAGGTGCCATTCAGTTATTGAAGACCAGTGTATTTCACGAAAGAACTAAGCACATCAGAGTGACATATCACTTTATTCGTGAAGTGATTGGTTCAAAGGAGGCTGAGGTGTTACCTATTGGTACTGAGCAGAATCCTGCTGATGTGTTTACTAAGCCATTACCAAGGCCGAAGTTCCAGTTTTGATTAGAGGCTCTGGGTGTTGGTGATGGTGGTACTTGATTGACTTCAAGGTGGAGATTGTTGGTTATAGTATATAGTGAAGTCAAGTCAAGTTGGTTCAAGTGGAATTATGGTTCGAATGTAGTTTTTGGGGGTCTTATGTCATTAGTGCAAAGTGTAAGGTGTTGTTGGTAATTAGTCAGTGTCTGTTAATGGTTGTTAATTTCTGTTAACAGCTTTCGATTAGGTTAAATAGCTGGTAGTTTGGGCGTTGTATGATGACTAATAGAGAGAGCAATTCGTTGTGTATTCAAGTTTCCTTAGTAGTAATCTGTGTGTATTCTTTTCAATCTTGTGTTAATTTGATTCTTCTTCGTTCGATTTTACAACAATTTAGTATATAATTTAGGTATATCTCTTGATACTTTTTACTGTGACGAACCAATAGCTCTCACAACTTTATTGTAGAACAATGTGGAAGTTGGATTTTTTTTCCTTTTTGTTTAGGGCACTCTTCAATATAGATGCTAAAACGTAGTTATTCTTCATGAATGGCACATAGAAGATAAGTATAGGATACTAGTTGTATTATATATAAGGCCCATCTTGCTGATTCAAAAAAAAAGTATAGGATACCAGACAACACATTAAGAAAATTTTTAAAAGTCACCGTACCTCAAGACCTAGCTAGTATCTAGGTCCCGTCTTGCTTACAATCTTAAGCCTTAGAGAAGAAAAAGAACACCAAAAACACACTTTTGCTCTTTAATTATCCTCTTGCTCATAAATGAAACTCGTGTCTTTTTGTGTCCAATAACTAAAATGAAGAAACAAAATTCTAATTTGGTTTGTTCGCTTCATTCCTTGAGTCAGTGTGGAAAGTTTGATTTCGTATTTTAGAATTTCAAAAAATTATTGATTTGATATAACTAGATCCAAGCCATCAAAATGAACACCCCTAATTATAACCTCAAATTCATTTAAAACCACCAAAACATAGTAAAATTTTCCTTACTCGATATGATTTTCTGAGTCTTTCTAAGAAAACCTATGTTAATTAATAGCTCAAATTTTTGTTATTGCTTAAGCATATATAATACCTTCATAAAACCAATGAATATTGATGTGCTCTGAGCTTTTACACAACCGTATATATATAAATTAATGTGTGTGTGAGTGGTGAAGATGGTAAACCAGTAGGTTTAATGTGCATGAAGAATTGAAGAAGATGATGAATTAATATTTCAATGTGTGTGTGTGTGTGAAAGAGTGTGTGTATGGAGGGAAGGAGACCGTATCACTACATTCAAAGCTCACTGCCGGAGTGCTGGGGTTTAAACTATTTGATTCCCAAGGAACTGTGAAAAGATCACACAAATGTACATTTATATATATTTGATGCATTTTGGAGCATAGTAGTGTGTAGTGGTATTATGGGAGACAACAACTAATCCTAATTTCTTGATCTTGTCCTTTTGGCTCTATTCTTTTACTCACTAGTCCCTTATTTTTTATCTATACCCGGATAAAACCTCAAGAATTTATGATTCGACCAGTTTTACAATCGATTTTAGAGGGTTTCCTAGAGCGACCGTAGTGAATCGGAAGCTATGCACCTTCACGTTAGATTTTTCTGATCTAAACATCACGAACCTGAACACCCCATACGAGCCTCCATGACATCTCTCTCCAGCTTCCTCTCTCTCACAAATTCTTTCTCTCCTTCAAGTACAGTTTGGCCTCTCTATGCCACGTGGCCTTCACGTTGCTGTTCGTGAATTAAAGAACCTTCGATTGCAGATTTATTAGATTGAAATAGATCTTATATATCTATTATCATTGCCTCACATACATTAAATAATTTATCACGGTCAATATAAATAGCGTATTAGCATGAAAAACTGAATATCACATCACACTTTCTAGATGATACTAGCTCAATACGTTACTCCAAATATTAACAAGATATAATCATGACATCAAATCATTCAAACGGACATTTCACATTTTATATGTAGAAAAATTTATTAGATTTTACTTTTTAATGAGATAATTACACCTCTCATTTTATTTATATAACCGTATGCACATACACACAACATGTGTATATATCGATAGAATTTTGATATAATTTGACGACAAATTATTAATAGACATGTGCATGACCTAATTCTTTAAAGGGTGTTTCTTTCTTTTTTAGGTTTGATTTATATTAGTTGCATGTAATAGTATAATTAATATATCATTTCTTATTTTCGAGTAAGAAACATAAATTTTCACTAAATCAATCACAATTTACAAATATTTTACTCAAGAATTTGTGAAAATTATGGTTGTTCACCTTTTACTTGATTAAATAGATGAGAATAACTAGATAAACTATATGATGTGAACGTAAGCTACCTTGAACTTTAGGGACTGAAATGATGAATATGAATAGTTTAAGGATTGTTTTAGTAGTTTTCTATATTTACAAACTTCCCCTTTCCATACAGAAAGTGTTATCAACGACAGACCTTTGTTCTTTCAAGTCCCAACATTATCTCTCTCACTGCCCCCCATTAATCTCAACTCTCTCTCTTTCTCTCTACATATACATACACACAATGTATATACATACATGCATACATATATCATCATCATCATCATGAAACATGCATGTGTATTGTTCAGTCACATCTAAGAGAGCTAGTGATATCTTGTCTATCTAATTTTTTAATCTGAGGATGATCTTTAAATACTCTATGAACCATTGATTTGCATAGTTAACACATCTTCTTTTAGGCTTTTAGCTTTGGTGTTTTTGTTCAGTCTTCACCTTTTCACCTTTTTCATCACTCTCTCTCTCTCTCTCTCTGCATACAACCAACCGCTAGGTTATCTGTTCATCTGATCTTTGCATCCCACCTTTTGCAAACATGAGCAGCAATCACCCTTACTCCACTTACTTCAATGGATCTTGGTTCAATCTTAACTCTAACCCTAACCCTAATTATCACTACTTGTGCAATCCACCTCTTTCTTATGCCAATTTCACTCACTACTATCAACCCTCTGCACCACCATCTCCACCTCTTAGGGAAGCTCTTCCTCTTCTGAGTTTGAGCCCAACAAGAAGACCTTCTAATGATCCAGATAGTACTGCTAATGATGCATCTTGTACAACCACCATGGAAGTGGATGATCTTCACAAGAACAAGATATCTGCTCTTGCTGCTGCTGATAATGATGTTGGTGATGATCATCATGATGATGATCATGAGAGTGTGACTGTTGCTCTTCATTTGGGCCTCCCAAGCCCTAGCTTTTCTGAAGCTGATCTCACCCCAAGGCTCTCAACATATTCAAATAATAATAATAATATTATTATTACTGAAGCTACTGATGATCATCTTAAACAAGTGGAGGAGGATGAAGGTGCAAACAGCAGTGGGTATCTTGCAAGTGCACTCAACAAAGGTCAGTATTGGATCCCAACTCCAGCTCAGATTCTGATTGGACCTACTCAGTTCTCTTGCCCTCTTTGCTTCAAAACCTTCAACAGATACAATAACATGCAGGTATTAACATTACCCTAAATGCTTACTCTCATAATTATTATTGTTAAACTTTTATTTTGCTCTTTGAATCTCTCTTTTGTTACAAAAAGAAAAGGTCATAATCCATATTCTTCTGTCTGCAACACTTCTTTTCCTGCAAGTTTTCAACTTTTCTTTTCATTTTGTATAAATGAAAAGAAGTTTGTATGTATGTATATTATTTTGATTTTTAGGGTTAGGGTTAGTTATCTCTTTTTCTTCACTTTCAGTTTCAAAAAATCTTTACTGTATATGTCATTAATTAAACCATTAATTAACCCTCAGTCCCATAAACTTTTTGTTTCATCTCTGCATGATCTGTGGGTTTTTGGGGATTTTGAACAAATCAAGACTTTGGTCCAATAGTGGTCAGAAATAGTGCTGCAAAAATAATTTCTTTTTTTTTCTGTGATTGAACAACACAAGTATTATGCTTTTTGTTCCTTGGAGTTTGTATTCTTCTTTCCTCAAATCATCTGCAGATGTTTCAAAACTGTAACCTTTATCTTGTTCTGTTCATCATATCTCTGCTCCTCCTTAGATACATATATGATATTTGTTATCATACTTGAACAAATAAAAAGAAAAAGAAACCTTCTTTTCATCTAACTGCATATCTCTGACCACTTAGATTTAAAGTCATTACAAAACCCATATAATGTTTTGCTTTCTTTTGCGTATTATAGAGAGCAGATTATAAGTATATATACAGCCTTTTAGTGTACTGATTTTTAATATTAAGTTTTGCCGTTCCAAAAAAAGACACTATAACTAAAGCAGATATTAATGGATGTAGAGACCAACCATAAAACTAACAGTTAATGGACCCAAATCCTTTTGATGTTCAAAGCCTTAATCCATGCAGTTACAAAAAAAACTCATGTACCTAAAGATGCAATCACAAGATTTTAGTCTCCAATGCATTTGACCCTACATTTTAGTGGCTTTAATTGATTTTTTGAATGATACAGTTAGTTATTAAAGGACCCAAATTATTTTGATGTTCAAAGTCCTAATCCATGCAGTCACAAAAAAACTCATGTACCCAAAGATGAAATCACAAGATTTTTTAGTCTCCAATGCATTTGACCCTATAGGTTTTTGTGGCTTTAATTAATGAAAATTCAATACTAAATTTCAAATTGTTCCAATGTATCGTATGGATCTTATAGTAAATTTTAATTATGGTTTAACCGATTCGATTTTTGGTGTGTAGATGCATATGTGGGGGCATGGATCTCAATACAGGAGAGGCCCAGAATCCCTAAGGGGAACACAACCAACAGCCATGCTAAGGCTACCATGCTACTGTTGTGCACCAGGGTGTCGAAACAACATCGACCACCCGAGGGCTAAACCGCTCAAAGATTTCAGAACCCTTCAGACACATTACAAGAGGAAGCATGGGATCAAGCCCTTTATGTGCAGAAAGTGTGGGAAGGCGTTTGCGGTTAGAGGAGATTGGCGAACACACGAAAAGAACTGTGGGAAACTTTGGTATTGCAGTTGTGGATCAGATTTTAAGCACAAGAGGTCTTTGAAAGATCATATAAAGGCATTTGGCAATGGGCATGCAGCTTATGGGATTGATGATTGTTGCTTTGAATTAGAAGATGAAGAAGCTGCTTCTGAGATTGAACAAGATAATGAATCATCTCATTGTGATAATTGATCAAAAGTTGTCTCTCAAATCTACTGTTTTAGTGATCATATCAGAATCACTTTTGAAGGACCCTCTTTGATTTTCTTGCGTTATCACTTTTTTGTTTGAACCTTTTCTTTTTTACTTGTTCTTGTTGTTTAATTAGGTTTTTTTTCTTTAGAATTTTATGGGACTTTAATTTGAATCAAGATTTGTAAATTCGAACTTTTTAAGTTATAATTCTCCTTAATTTGTGTTTATTATTTGTTTTTATGGGTATAAGTCTTTCATGCATGGGTTGTATTGGAGTTCATGTGTGTAACTTTCATGCCAAGGCTTTCAACTGACTCAAATAAATTAATGTCATAATACAACAGAAATTTGTATGTTTAAAAACTTACAAAAAATTCTAGAATAGAAATTATGTAGAATTTATTCACAATTGTATTGAAGCGCTAGATTGTTGTAGGACGATACCTGAAATCATCGGTAAAACTTACTCTTTGGTAGTTTAAAAGGTAATCTAGAAATTTTTAAGTATGAAAAGATTGAGTGGATTACGAGAATTTTATGTACTAATTTTTAATTTTTAATAGGTTATATTATGTTTCTGATAATTAGGTATTAGCTGAGCCTCGAAAAGGGTGCAATGCAAAATACTAAAATCATAAAAAAATAAGAATAAATTTCGGTTTTGGTCTCTGCCATTTAACCATTTAACTATTTCAGTCCAAAAAGTAATCTTTGATCATATCATGCCCTATGGTTTTATTTTTGTAACGGTTTTGATCTCACACACCAACTCTGTTAGTTTTTTTGGTTAAATCTAACGGTATTTTGATCATTTTAAAAAACCTAAAGTCAAACCTAACCACATCTATCTTCTTCTTTCTTCTTCCTACTTCTATCATCACATCTCCACCGCCACCATCCACACCCAAACCCTTGCCAACCACATCTACCAATTGCCATCCACCGCCTGCTCCGCTCACCTCCGATGCTAGGTTGATGCAGATGAAGATGAAGATGGTGGTCAAGGTGCTTACTTTCACCATCCTGGTGGTGGTTAAGATTCTTGCTTTGACCATCCTGATGGTCGTCGCGGTGGTCAACACGATTGTTTCCGGCGTCATCATGGTGGTGTTGGTGGTGGTTTCTTGAAATAATAAATCAATGTCGTCGCCGGAGGGATTATTGCCATTAATGGTGGTGGTGAGATCTTTCTTGAATACTAATGTGGCCCGCAACCACAACTACATTATTGATACACTTCCCTATACAGATGCATCATACCCTTTATTCATGCTTCAATCTCAACACAATCCCTACACTTTCTTTACAATCGATTTCCAATTTTCAACCCCTATTCTTTCTCTCTGTAATACCCAAATCCCACCTGCAGATTATCTCACCAACACCCAAAACCCCACTTAGATTCCACTTTCTTTAGATCTCAGAAACCCTAATTCATCATCCAATTCCATGTGGGTTTTACCAAAACCCTAGTTCATCATCCCATCATTCGATAGGAGGTATCTTTTGAACTGGGTGTTCATCAATCTACTGTTTTGTGACATATATATTCAAAGACCCAATTGAGTAAAGTTTAAAGATTTGGTAAAGATGATACAGTTGTTGTTTTTTCTTGTGTTTGCTGAGGCCTTTGTGGCATTTCTTTTGATGGTGAAAAATGGGCTACACTTGGAGAAGATGAAGAAGTAGGGTTTTTATTTTATTATAATTTATTTTATTTTATTAATTTGATTTTAGGTGTAAAAGGATCAAAATACCCTTAGATTTAACCAAGAAAACTAACAGAGTTAGTGTCAGTGATCAAAATCATTATAAAAATGAAACCACAGGGCATGATATGATTAAAAATTTCTTTTTGAACTGAAATAGTTAAAATGATTAAACCACAGGGACCAAAACCGAAATTTACTCAAAAAATAATCATCATTTATTTTTCCAATCTTAAAAATATGTAAAATATAAAAAACTAATTAAAATGCAATATGTATTTATCTCTCTTAAAATTTATATTTTATGAACAAGTTTTGCTAATAAAAAAAATTACACATTTAAGACATCTTTATGCTATACATAATTACATATTACCTACGGTTAAAAATAAATAAAATATATGGACAAATTTGTTTTAATGTTTTTGGTGCTCATAACATGCACATTATATGTGCAAAGTATATATAATATTCAAAGTATATAAAATGTTAAAAAAAATAAATGATTTAGTTTTGTTTTGCTCTAGTAATAATGTTGTCTCATGAATCTCAGCCTAACTAAGCAAATAAACATATCTATGTATGTATGTACGATATAGATACGAGAAGATCATTTTTAACAATAAATATAGATGCAAGAAAGAAATGTTATTATCAAAAGGTAAAAGTAGTATAAAGAAAGTAAGAAACGTTAATATCAAATCATAAAGAAATAATTACGAATTGAATGTTAGTAAAAAAAGAAAACTAGTTAAAACATGAGTAAATACGTAATATTATATTTAGTAAAAATAAGAGCAAAATGGTAATTATATATGTTCTTTTTAATAAAATATATTCAAATGGGTATATATATAATTTATGTTTATAGTAAAGCAAGATATTTGAATATCAAAATTGTTTATTATGGAATTTCAAATTTATGTTTAAATTTCGTCTAGTAAATTATCAAGTACCAACATATGGTGAAAATGTCATATTCAAGCATAGATTTTTGGTCTTTCTAAGTAACCAAAATTAATGTTTATAACCACCTCCCTCTACCAATAACCATTAATGACAAATTGGCAAGTCAAATAATTAGAAAACTATTATAAAATTTTAACCCTCTAGGCCGATCTAGAATGCTTAAGGTGATAAAAACATATAACATTCAATTAATATAATAAGTCACCTAAAATGCTTATTCATTAACAGCGACCAAATGGCTAAACACATTTGAGAATAATAAAAATAAGAAAACTTATTCTGATTTTATTTATACTTAATTACGGAATCAATAATAAAATCTGTATGAATACACGTATAGCATTTTCAAGTTATTACGAGTGAAATAATTTGATTAGTTTGTCATTTATAATAGTTCACCAAATATTCACATGTAAAAAATGTTTATGTATATGTGTTAATGCATGTTCTTGTGGATAAGCTTTTATTTATAAATATTTTACCAACATAATTTCTTAAAAAAATACAAATTTGATTTAATCTTTTGATTCAAATAAAAATGCAAGTTTCATCCAATTTTTATTTATCAGAATATATCATTTTATTATGTAAAAAGTGGTGTTTGTTCGTGTATCTCCTGTTGGACCCTCCTGAGCGTAATTGTGTTCAGCTTTTAAATACAACTTTGGCTAAAGTTGGGAAAGTTGGGAGAGACCCTTCCTTGTTCTGATGATGGATTTGATGTAACATATAATAATGCTTTTCTGTTTTTTCACATTTATCCCTATGTTTTCGGCACAGTTAAATCATTGCCATTCGATCATGCCTGTTTAATTTTAATTGGTTATTTTAAATCATCCTTAATTTTTCATAGATATAACTTTAAAGCATCATAACTGGTTAAAATAAACAACATGTTCAACTAACAATTTTATGAAGAATGAAAATAAAATATACCCTCACATGCATAATTAAGATGACGTAAATATGTCAAAAGCTTACAGGGTAAATTTTTTTTTTAAGTTACTCTAACATTTAGTCATTGGTGAAGACTTAAAGTATGTTGTTAGATATTAATGTCATCAGTTAATCATAGTATAACAAGATTTACTTAAGACCAAATTAGAAAAGTTGAATAAAGATTGATACGAGAAGAAGGAATTAAGGTAATGTTAAGCTTCATAACTGGAAGATGGTGAACTGTTTGTCATCCTTTTCACTTACGGAGTAAATATACATAAATCTGAATTTTTTTTTCTTTCAACATGCTTTGTGAGCTCACGACTTATTTAAAGGCGGCTAACTCAATGGTTCAATCGTTGTTAGAAAGTAGGGATGTGAGTATTGTGTCATAATTTAAAGATCACATATGATTCTCTCTTGTTATAAGTTGGAAGGAATCACCAATAATCTTCCCACTATCTAAGAAATGATCATATTTTGTTATCCTTCTTTACGTCTTAATACTTACGTAGTAGTCACTACTCACTACTTGCAAGTTATATACAAATTTGAAACGAATTGAATGTTTAAAATAAAAAGCAAACAAACTTTTTACTTAAATTCATCAACTTTTTGATTTTGATATAGTTCTTTGATCTTGCAAGTTGATTAGATATTTCGTTTAAATAGATTTAAGGAGAGTGATCACAAAATTGAGAGTATGTATTTTGTTTCTTGATTTTCAAAGAGGTGAGTTCAAGTAATAGAGAAATTTCGTTTAAATAGATTTAAGGAGAGTGATCACAAAATTCATCAGTTACACCACCTTCATACGGTATTACGGTGCATCTTCCTTAGCATGTCTTACGTAATTTTTCTCTCTAGAATTTTATTTTTGCTATAATAATTAATAAGTCAATATTCTTTTCTTTTTTTCTAAAATCTCATGGTTTAAGTACTTTGACAAATCAAATGGGATTTGACTTGAAGGATGTAAATAGACTAAAGCTCAAACGATACAACATCTTTCCTAACACAAAGGAAAGAAGTTTTCCTTCTTTCTAACTTTGATGGCTCCAACCTACTACCTACTTGACCAAACCCACTATACATATAATTACATTTAAAATAAGCAGTGACAAATCAATTTTTTAATGTTTTCCAAAATATATATTTACCAACATATACTCAAAGATATTACAATTTTTTATTATAACTTTATACATAAAACATACAAAAATTATTTGAGTTTAAAAAATAGAAGAACAACTATGTAATTCGTTTCATTATGTGAACGCACGATATTCCATATAATATCAACCACTGATAAGTCTTGATTATTGACTCGTATCACTTCATTTACTTCTCATGTTAGTTCTTTATTTTGTATTTGATCTATATTACATATAGGATGTTACTGAACACTAATTTGTTGTGAGAAAAACAAACAAATCTAAGCCTTTTAAGTTCAAATTAAATATTTTTATATTTCTTACATACATGTGTACATACTATGTACATCAAAACTATCAAACTAATGTGTTCACATGTTTTATAATTTTTTATCGTTTAATTGCACGCGTAATTAGCCGTCTAATTAACCCATACGTACTAATTGGCATATAGCCCAATGGTATCCGAGTGTGGTAACAAGTGTTCCCTCTTTTGATGAAGTTGGGCATTCAAATCCTGTAGAAGACAAGTTAGATGGATACACGAGCCATTCAAAAACATTAACCTATGTAATATGCACATGACCTACATGTGTACAATTTCTATACATAAACAAAATTCTTGATATCGCATTGAATTTCAGGAGAGACTGAGAGAGAAATAAATATTGTATTGTTTAACCATCTTATTAAGAAGCAAAGATCGGGATAACTCATACGCTAGTGAGAAAAACAAAACACGATTTTAAAAATATTTATACCATCGGCGCACCTCGCGGGTTTTACCCGCTAGTATTTAGAAATGGTTCAATCCTTGTTTGAAAGTAGGGATTTGATTGTTGTGTTATAATTTAGAGATCACATATGATTCACCCTTGTTACAAGCTGAAAGGAATCCACCAATAATCTTCCCACTATTCGAAAAAAATGATCTTATTTTGTTTTTCTCACTAGCGTATGAGTAACACTCTCTTATTGTGCTAACTCTCATTTTACTTTTTTATTTGATTAATTAGTGTGGGATGTCAAACATATCTATATTACTATATAGATGAGCAAATTTGAAAATAACAAATTATTTATGCATAATCACTTGTACCAAATATAACAAAATTATTCTTAAGTGTCTTAAAAATGGATTAAAATTACAATATTGTTTAAAAGGTTGTATTATATAGTAGTATAGATATAGATACATTCTTAAATATAATAGTCGTTTTTTTAAATTGAATTAGAAAATAATAGAGTACAAGTATTTAAAACTTAAAAGATGTATAATAGTAATAAATCTTATGATATGAAACATTAAAGCTTACAACTCTTTATACGTCATTTTAAAATTGATGTAAAATTACAAATATAAGCATGATTTCTCTATTATATAAAGTATATATATGTAAGATCGTAAACAAATTATATGATTTATTTTATTATATTTTATATGTTAGTATAGCGATACATAGATGTCCTCTCTCTCTCTCTCTCTCACTGTAGTGTACATATATAAGGATAGAGACAAGGTCATAATTATTAGTGACTATTTACATTTAGTGTGTGGGGTTGCATGGGTTGGTCGTAGATAGAGGGGTCAAAAGGGATGTTTTGCAATTGGAATGAATTGTCAAGTCATTGCATTGCATCCAACACCTTCAGATAAATCAGATCAGATGTACTCTACTGTAACATTCAGATACACCTTGCCCTTGCTTGAGCCTTCATTCATTCTCTGCTCCTGGCCCCACTACTCCATTTAAATACCCAACCACAAATTATCTTCTTCTTGTTCTTGTCTACCATCTTTTAATTGAAGAAACCAAAATTACAATAAATCGATATTTGGGTGAGACTAAACGAACCTCTCATGTACTTAACGTACCCCTGTATGAGTATATAGAGTAAAGATATAATATGATGGATTTAATACAAGGGATGAGATGCATTCAGTAAAACAATGGGAGAAGACTACGAGGTACGTTTAACATAACTTTAAAATTATGATAGACTAACTGGGATTTTGTATTGGAATTTGTTTTTTTGTTTGAATTATTTTAAACTCATATTTATGTTTTTGAATCAGTTACAAATTATGACATTCGATCCTAGAGACCAAATTCAAATATTATATATTTATTTTAGATATATAGTTATACATTTTTGTTTTTATATTTAATTGTTTTTTACCATAAATGATCTCTTACTCTAGGACACCCTTCTAACTTAATTTTCTCTACATATACCTGTTCTTTTAAAAAAATTACTTTTAACACTGGGCTGCACCCCAAATGTCATTAAATCTTATTTATTTAGCTTGATGATGGAAAAAAAAAACTTTAATGTCAATCATAAGAAAATTGTTCGCCTTATATTAAAAAATATATAGGTGTATAAAAGGATAAAGACAAATTTATAGTTGAAAATATATAATTTTTCAAACTTAATTTAATTAGGTTTTTTTTTTGGTCTATTAAATTGCATTAATTTAATGAATATACCTTGTTAGTTGGAAGAGCCATTTAAATAGAAAAAGGCTTGACAATGATTATTTTCTAGAAGACTGAACGAAATGAATGGGCTACTGGGTTCCGGCCCATCCCTGAGACCCAATGCACAAGCACAACAACATGTTTATCCTGATATGGTTTAAACTTTGAAATGTAGCAATTGATCAATCTGTGAGCAGCTAGTAAGGATAGCTGCAGGCTGCTAGATATCCAATCCGGTCAAATCGAGTCAATCTATCATATAACTCGAGCACGATATTTTCAATTTTACACTTGATTCGATACTGCTAGGACTCCTATATTCTACGACTGTTAAGAGTAAAAACAGTTGTTAGTTTCTCAAGTCGTCAACAAACTATCCCTTTTCTTACCATTTCCATCACCACTGCTCCACAGGCGGCGTCAGCCTGCCTGAAAGGGTTTCCCCGTCAATTAATGGATTTCTAGGCATGCCTCTCTTCCACATACCCGCCATGTTTTTATGTTTCTTTCACATCGGACAATTGGCCTCGCTCAATTGTTGGAGACGGTCCAAGAGAGTAAATTACATATGTAAACAAAAGAAAAGGAGTGCGGCTGATAAAATATTAAGAGAAATTTTTGGTTTTGGTCCCTGTGGTTTAACCATTTTAACCATTTTAGTCCAAAAAGAAATCTTTGATCATATCATGCCCTGTGGTTTCATTTTTGTAACGGTTTTGGTCACTGACACTAACTCTGATAGTTTTTACAGTTAAATGTGAGGGTACTTTGGTCATTTTACATTTGAAGGACTAGTTTTGTAAATTATATAAGATTAGGATAATTGTTGTAATTTTTTAAAACAATAAAAAATAAAAGTAAAAAAACCTTAAATCAAATCCAACCCAAACCCCCACCACCCCTTCATCCCCTTGCACCACCGCCTGCACCACCGCCACCACCACCGCCACCTCCACCGCCTGCACCACCTCTACTTTGCAATCCAACATCAATGGCGACTCTTCGATTGCACCATCTTCTTCACCACCCTTCCCCCCCATCATCTATCTCACCCCCTTCTCTTAAATCTCTTATTCACAAAACTCGTTTATTCAATCTGCACGGGTTCAACAATCTGCAACAAAAGCCCTAATTTTTGTTTGACCTATTTAGATTTGGGCAAAATCACCAAAACATCAAGAACCCTAAAACCACAATAAAAGCCCTAATTTTTCAAACTCAAGCAATTCCATCAACAAAAACCTTAAAATAACTCTCTCAAAATCAACATACATCTCTCTATTGTTGATTGTACACTCAGTTAAGCTCCAATGGAGGTTGAGAAGCTGTGCTACGGCGTCGGTGATGCTCCGATGGCGGAAGCCTTCAGTTTGATCGTGCAGACGGTTGTGGTTGCTGAAAAATCTGTTTGTTGGCTTCTGTTGATGGTAAATCTGCACTACATTTCCCATATCATCGTTTAATTTTACGATATATGTGTTCCTGTGATTTACTGAGTTAAGATTTCGGTTGTGTTGACTCTAATCTCCAACGTTTGAAATAGAAGTAACAAAAACGTTGCGGTGGTGCTGGCGCTCGCGCTGGCGGTGGAGGTGGTGCAAGCGGTGGAGGTGGTGCAAGCGGTGGAGGTGGCGGTGGAGGCGGTGCAGGCGGCGATGCAAGTGGAGGAAGGGGTGATGGGGGTTGGGGTTCCGATGGGTGGTGAAGGATTTGAGGATGGTTGGAGTGTTGCGGGGTTTGGGTTGGATTAGATTTAAGTTTTTTTTTATTGTTATTTTTAATTGTTTAAAAAAATTACAACAATTATCTTAATCTAATATAATTTACATAAATAGTCCTCCAAATGTAAAATAACCAAAGTACCCTCACATTTAACTGTAAAAACCAACAGAGTTAGTGTCAGGGATCAAAACTGTTACAAAAATAAAACCATAGGGCATGATATGATCAAAGATTCCTTTTTGTACTGAAATAATTAAAATGGTTAAATCACAGTGACCAAAACCAAAATTTACTCAAATAATAATTATGAAGAGACATTAACCCCTTAAGGCCTACAAAATGGTTGTGCCGTCGTGCATTTACACCAAATTCAAACGAGGTAAAGAAAGAACAGTGAAGGTTCTCCGCAAGAAGAACACAACATGACAAACCACGGCATGAGAACACAAAAAGATCATAACTCATGCATTTAGGAGAAGTTGCGTATGAAGTCAAGAGTGAGTTTATAGGCCTGTCGTTTTAAAAAAATGGCAAATCAAACTAGTGTACCCATTAATCCTCAACTATTTAAGTTGGGTAAACCGAGAACTGAACTATATACATATAAAAAACACCCAAACCACCAATTTATTTCAAGAAGAGTACCTCAACAACAATTGACGACGATAACAATCTTTATAAATGAACAGAAACTCACTAGCATAGATGTATCATCAAATCTCATAGTAAGGTTTTAGGTGGAGTCTCGGGTTCTCTTAACGTTCTCTAACTTTGCACTATTTTAGTTTGAAACTGTTTATGATTCATGTGGTTTATATGATTTTGGTATGCATCTGTTTCTTTGATACTAATAAAAGAAAAGAAACCTAAACCCTTATGTAATTGGAAGAAAAAAAACTGTTGGCTTTTCACATATGTTCACATGCTAGAAATGAGCTTTGAAAGCTCAAATCAGATGATTAGAACACTGGAGTCCATTTTTATTGCTACCTAAACTTTTCATTAATACCTAAAAACCCATCTTAACAAAAAAAAACACACACACAACCTACAATTAGACAGAAATGCCCCTGGATGAAGATTCAGTTTCCAAGTACTTACACATCCTCTCCATCACCTCCCGGCCCTTGGCGCTGTTCTGCTGAAATTTCTCAACACATTTTTGCTCTATCTTTTCAGCCATTGACGCCAGGGTCGACAATGGCTTTATCCTTATGCTCGTCTCCTGCCTGCAAATCGTCCACTCATTTGGATTGTCTGGGTGTGGATCATACCTACAGCAACCCGTTTGTATTTGTTTAATAGCACATGTCAAACAAGTATATAATAAAATGAAGTTTGATCAGGTTAAAAAGACATGGGTCGAACGGGTTATATGGGGCAAAAGTCATCTCAAGTGTATTTAAATGCTTTAAAGCATCTAAATAGTTTTGTATAAATAAGAAATTAAACAATTGTTTCTAAAATATAGTTTTAGTCATGTTTAATGCATTAACTATCCACAGAAATGTTGTGGAGCCACGCCCAACACCGGTTGATCCGCACACAAAAATTTACCCGCTTTAATTTGTTTAAATACTCGGTAAACAAGTAACACAAACATATATATATCGGCTAAAAAGAAACGGGTCAAAAGTCATCGTACGTCTATTGAAGTACTTACAAAGTCCTAAATCATTTTTTTTCTAGAAATCAAATAATTATTTTAGTACAATACAATTGTTGTATGTAGGTAAGGTTTGTCTACATCCCACCCTAATCAGACCCTACCAATACCCTTGCTATGGGAGTATAGGTGGGATTTTACTAAGTATAGTGGTTGTTGTTATCTTAGTAAAATACATTTTCTAATCAAATTAAATGGCCACAAAAGTATAAAGAATGTAATAGGTTGGCCCAACCCAAATTGACCACACAAAAATAACCCAGTTTGACCCGTTACTCAACCTCGTGTTCTACCAAGTCAAATCATACCTGATCTTTTCCTCCACCTCAATGTATTTTTGTAGACTAATGTTCTTGGTAGCAAGTTGCATTGACCGGGTTTTCGCATCAACAACAGTTGACTCAACACAATGGCAGATATCTTGACCCACAATCTTGCGAAGGAACCATGGGCCAGGAGCGTGGATGGTGATGGCTCGGGTAGTGTAGAGCTTTCCCAGTTCAGGTTCAAGCTTGTGGTTCAAGGTGTCAACTTGTAAAATGTGTGATAAGGTGCGTTTGTTCTCTGGGTCAGCAAACTTGCGCCATGATGCAGATGTGACTCGTTCCCATGGGTGCTTGTAAGTGTGCTCTTGTGAATATGCTTTAACCATTTTGCAATTTTAGTGACTTGTTTTCACCTAGATGGAGTTGGAACATTAAAAAAGCGAGAAAAATATAACCTGTGTTGTAGGTTTGTAGCTTTTAATAAAGGAACTAACCAGCACATGATATTATAGCAGGTTGTCAAAATTCAAAAACCATGTGCAATTACTAACTAAAACAACCAGACAAAACAACATTGCGTGCCCTTACTAATCTTGCATTAGATGTGCAATATATTGAACACTGAATGTTATAGATAACTAATACTTTAAAACACTTGCAGAGAAATTGCATACTATGTATACAGATGTACGGAGATGTATAAGAAGTTCTGTCCCTTTAGCTTACAATGTTAATTGAAAAAAGATTAGCTTTGCTAACTTACTATAAGCATCAGAATCTAATTCTTACGAATATTCATTCTATAACTTCGAGAGTGACAGATTGGATGTTGACGTCCAGCATACAGATTGTCACGCGGTTGGATAATTTTGATTCTAGATCACAAATGAGACATCTTTATACAACAAGAACAATACATTTGCTTAATGATGCAACCAGAAGATAAGCTTATATGGCATCTCTCAGACTCCAAAATACAAGAATCATTAGTGGACCAACAATGAAAATATGCATAAAATGCCATATCTGATCTACCAAATGGTTTTATATCCTAAATATTAATAACTTGAGATGCACGGTATAATTCAAGACCAAAACCTATTCTAACTAACACCTATGTAAAACATGGTTACATTGCAAACAACCACATATACCCTAAATAACATTAATCCTGTCTTGTCTTCACATTTAGTAAACAAGTAACTTCCTAGGAACCATATTCCAGTTACTCTCATGAGCTTTGGACACAAATCAGCATCCATAATCTCTATCCCTAATCCCACTCCTTTGTATTATTTTCCCCAATCAGAATAAAAATGAACCCACTTACACTATCAAAAATCACATTATTTAACTTCTCCAACAAGAAATCATTATTTATCACCAATACATGTTGAAATCTCTACGAGATTGACTACTACATAAACTGATAACCACACATCGCTAAATCAAGCAAACAGAACAACAAATCATAACATTATCCAACGGAAAAATCCAAACAAGACGAAACAACACGAGGAAACAGCAGATCATCGTCAATTTGAAAACATAGGTATGAAAATCAATCAACAATATTAACACCCGATTCATAAATTAATCAGCAAAAGAGTCACAATTAACGACAGATGCATTATACGCACGTATTAATTTACCTAAAACAATCACGGAGATAGAAGATCGGCGGAATTTGTCCGGTAAATCGGAATGAAGAAAACGATGAAGACAACGGAAGAAAATGAAAATGTTGGTTTTATTAGTGGGGCGATTGTCGAGTGCTACGGTGGTCCATGACGGCGTCTGTCGACGCACCGCTTACGGTGTTCCACGTGTCAGAGAGATCTGATCAGTGTTTATTCTTTATATATGGGTTAATTGTTGGGCCTTATATGAAATAAATTTCTTCTAAGTTGGGTCAAGATCCAAACACACATATAACAAAATAACCAAATACAAGACAACTTGTATTATTAAGGGCTTTCACGCAAAATGGGCTTCACATGCATTGGTTTTAAAGATCGGACCCATCGCTTAGAGGTGCACATCCAACCCAAGTTTTCCACCCAAACCCGACCCCGGGTTTAACCCGGTAGCTCCTCAACCCGGGGTTCAGCCCGTAGAATTCAAACCGGTTTGTTCCCTCCACACCCTAACACGGGTTCTCCCCAACCCTCCCCGGTTTAAACCTGATTTTTTATTACCATTTTGCCCTCTTGAAACCGGGTTGGATCAAACCCTGTTTTGAATTTCTTTGACCACAACCCGAACCGGTTTCAAACTTCAACCAGGTTTGTGCACCTCTACCTTCAACGATAATTCTTGGACACCTGGCCCATAAAAGGATCCAAACTCATAAAACTTTGATTTGTAGTGTAAAAATTTCCACCTCCTCTGTTATCCTTAACTAAGAATCTCCATAAAATAAATTAATAAATTAGTGAGTGAACCTCTTTTCATGCATTTTTTAGAACACAATTTGATCCGTTGGTAGGCGCACCTGTTTTGCTAAGCTTTATTTATGATTCATGAAATTAAAGTGAGGTTACAATGATGATGTATTTCCGTATAATTCTACGCCAATATGGCAATATATATGCATGTGTTTAATTTTCTATATATTCATTTAATATATGTGCATTAGTTGTGTGATTTGTTTTCTTTTTCCTCGTTGAGACCGCTATGGTTTGTAAACATCGATGCCATTGGGAGAGCAAAACTTCAATCACTAATAATATATATTTACGCTTAAGAACGGCAAAATGGACGGTTATGGTCGAGTAATGAGTAAAAATAGCTATTTTAAGAAAAGAATAATTTGTTTAGGTTAAGGAGAATATGATCGTCTTTTTTTATTTAAATATGAAAAATGAGTTAACCTATTATATTTTTACGACAACCACTAATGGAGGATATGCGGTGATGGATGTAACGCTAATTCTCACGCGTGCAATGAAGACATTAGGGTAGGCGTCTACAGCAGTTGGTGGTGACGGTGATGGAGTCGACAAAGTGTAGGTGACGATTACACAAGTGGTTCTAGTCCGTTTGGACCCGTTTAAGCCAACAAATCTTAGCCCATATTTCCGTTTAAGATAGCAAGTCTTAACCCATGTTTCACCGTATTCATCCATTCCATTAATAAAATGAAAAACAAACACCATAATTAAACAAAATTTTCTCAAAATCATCCCATTTTTTTATGAACAAGATGTGATTGCTAGATGTATTTACAACCTATACCTCTATTCTAACAATAACTTAACAACACATGATTTCCCATTGGATTCTTAAATCAAGATAATCTAAAATAAATCATCGTTGAAGATTATAATGATTGATTTCATCTTTTACCAACAGCGAGTTAACTTATTAAATTAGATGAAATAATTAATCGCTACATGTAATAATAAAAGGACACAAATATAAAAAACTGTTTTAAATATAAAGCTAAAACGACATGACTTAAAAAACTTGTTATATGTTACTTCGTCAATAATTTGCGGCATCTGACAACCACATTTCCAAAATACTTTGCAGGAAAAGTTGGTCCATCCACCATGCGATATGTTATCCTTATTCTGACATTTTTCTTTCATTATTATTTTTCAATATGCCAGCCTAAATTTGAGAGCGAAATATCCAATATAATATTCAATAAAATAATCAGCATCGTAAATCATAAAAACTTCCACTAGCATATTTAACCAAACTGACAAATAGCACCCTCAAACTTTCATCAAATTCCACAACACACCCCCCCACGGGGGGAAACACCCACACCGCCTGTATCTCAATATCTCGATCCTTCATACAGAAAAACATGACGTAAGCACACCGGCGACGTTCAGATCCTTCACTGTTGTTAACTTTCGCGCCATATTTTTACAACGGAGATGCGAAAACATGATGAAAATCATGAAACGACTAACTGAACGATGAATTGATCGTAGTTTAGAGTGATTAGAGTTTAGACCTTGAGAATCTTCGGCGCTCGAACCACCGGATTTTCACGAGCGATAGCCTCACGTCCAGCGGCTTTGTAGTCGTAGCTACAGTCATGTCGATCGGAGTAGCGGTGCTCCGAACAAAACATCTCGCCACAACGACACCTGAATCCCATCAATCCGACCTTCCGCTTGCAACCTGAGCACCGATTCACCTCGCGCCTCTTAGAGCCGTTGCTCGTGCTCTTATCCACCGCCTCCACCGCCTCCGACCGGCGTTTTCGAGACAGATCTGAGTTCTCCGGCGAAATAGCAGAGTTCGGCCTGAAGTCAACGATAACATCGACGGTGTTCAGATCGGATCGATCCGGCGACGATCTCCGGTCGTCGGTGGCGGAGATGGTGGAGGAAGCGGCGGCGGCGATCGGCGGTGTGCATAGGGTTAGGGTTTCGGGGACCTTGAGTTCGGTTTCTTCTTTCTCTCTCTTCTGAGCCATGGGTTTTGGGGGTGATGGTGGTTTTAGAGAGAGAAGGTGTTTGGGGGACGATGAGATTATTATTAAGTTTAAACTTTAAAGGTGTGAAGGAGTTGATGAGGATATGACGGTAATGACTTTGTGCAAATTTAATCGGGTCTGACTTCTGACAAACGGCAAACGGGCTGAAAAGAGAAATGCCTTTACAGGCGAATTATTCTCGCTAAAGCAAAAAATAATCATTTATGAACATGACTTTTTAAAACTTTCGGAATTGAGTCGGATAGTTTTCTTTATAATTGGTTTGCTTCTCAACAGGTTGGAGGTATCGATAGTTTTTTTAATTAAGATAACAACCATGATTCGAATCAGGTTGTATGTTTGTCGCTAAAAATAATAAATTAGAGTTTTAAATGAACCAAATGTTCAGAGAACAGTTAGAGCACTTTTCAACGGAAATTTTTTTAGAAATACAACATTGTTTGTGTTCGTTCGTTTGGTTTACAGTTCTAATTGTTGTTAGCCTTGTGGTTTTTTCTTCTGATGGTAGTATCAAGTTGCGTGCTAAAATAGTGAAGATAATCGGATGGGGTAGTGATCGTTCACTGCTCCAATTTGCCGTAAAAAAAAGTTTCATGTCATGTTTGGTTATTTAATTATGTAAGCTCGGGAAACTTTAAGCTCGATTCAAGCCTTTTAAAATTTAAAGTATTTATTGGAACTAGTTTGAACAAAATAAGCTTGATTAAGAAAAGAAAATTGATAACTCGAGAATACGTGAAAAACTATGTAAATAAGTCCATTTCAACTAACAATATTAGGCATCTAGCTTGATGAATATTCTACTTAAATTCTTATAGAATAAAACTCATCTCTCTATAAGATCTATGTATTTGTGAGATTTGTTATGAACGATGCATCATATTGGCGTTCTGATGTGTATATTATTAATATAATTTTTTTTACTCACAATACTTAGATTATAAATTGTAAAATGAGAAACACTAGGATAATTCAGGATAAATTATCATTTTTCGTATTCGAAGTCAGTCTTTGGTTGGGGTGAGGGATAATCTTAACTTCTAACTATTTATCACTGTATCCAACCCCCACCCAAATCTGATGTGAAACTATGAGTAACATGTTTTATTTTTTTTCTGAATGATCATAAGTTTTAGAGTATGATATCATAAGTTTTAGAGTATGTTGTGGAGTTTAGTCACATAGTTTTTTATTAGATTTAAATAATAAGCAGGATACTTATCATTCTGTATATATTGATTGTAAAAAAAATTTACTTTAAAGTTGGACATAAAAATTTTTTCTTTTAAATTCTAAATAATTACCATACAGCTCTCTCAACTTTAATTAAACTTATAATATACATTAATGAACTTATTATTTTCAAAAGTTAGATCACAAAACTTTAGTTCCTTGAAATCTGACCACGAAATTTTTTGTCTCAACTCCTCTAATTGATCTTAGAAATTGATGTTTTTAAATAATTGGTGTTAATTTATCGCATTTAGTAGCCGACAAAGAGCATTTTTAGACGTCTTTACCCTTCGTCTTGTGATGCTAATGTATACTAATAAAACAAAATATTAACTAGTAACTATTAATTAATATTTAAATTGAATATGTGTACGACACGAGTTTTTAAACTATTATCACTACAAAATAATTATAGCTTATGGTTTCCTAAAGTAAATTTGTTAGATCCTTACCTAGTTTTTAATTTGTTTATGAAAAAGTGCCTCGAAGACCACACAAAAGTTTGTATCGAATAGACTTGTAAAACTCAACCTGTGGTCATGTGTTGATGTAAACCTGCCAATTTGGGCCATTTTGTTGGCTTATTGGGTAAAGTTGGGTCTATACTCTAAATGTGAGAACGGGTCCAACGGACCACGACTAAAAGAACCTGCAGTTTATAATAGGTCCAAATGTGTGGGCAACTTGGGAGCCCGAGCCCAGTAGCTACAATCGACCGTTGCAAATTCGCCGAAGATATATTTAATGATCATGCAGATACAAACACTCCGGCTGTTATCGAAGCTTAAAGGCGGTATGAAGTTAATGATCATTCTTTATATATGGTGATTATCTAATTACTCTTAGAAGTAACATGTAAAGTACAAAGTGCATATAGTCTAATATTATCAAGGTGTTAAGATGATATTCTTCAAAAGTACCTGAGTTAAAATATCATTATGGATAATTGGGGTAGATATAAGAGTAGGTTTAGTTAATGTGTGAATTGATAGTAAAAAAAGTAGGTGCACAAGTCAACTCGGACTAATGAAATAAAATAAAAGAACGCTTCTCTTCTTTATACGTATCATAATAAATTAGAACTTGTGTATTATCTGGATTGAATGATTGTATTATTTCAAACAAAGTGTCAAAGAATTGAGAAACAAGATTGATCGTATAATTAACAAAATTCATTGATATGATTAATTGGTTTGGGCAGGAAAAACACTTGATGGATGCGTAAAATCATATCACATACCCAAGTTAATATTTTATTAAAGTGGATATATTTAATTGCTATTTTAGGATTTTTGGGAACTTTAATGGATATAGTCAACGCTTCCCAGATTTATCATGCAACAATTTGATTGAAATATAACTTTGGTAAATTTGTAGGTTCTACTCGAATAATTTGATTGAAATATAACTTTGGTAAATTTGTAGGTTCAACTCGTATGAAATGAAGATGTAACAAACCTGTTTAAAGGAGATTTTTTTTCTTCAAAGGGTTACTTTATAACATTTTCTTGTAGTGTGTGCAAGGGGGTATTTGGATTTGGATTTTAATTCTATATAAACTTAGGGGCTGTTTGTTTTTTTACAAAAGATCTTCTCAGCTTCTTTTGTCTTCATCAAGAAGAGGACGCGCAGACATTTGAACAACAAACATTTCATTTAAAAATGTCTTCACGTCCTCTTCTTGGAGAAGACCCAGACACTCATCTTCTCAACTCTTCCAACCTCTTCTGACTCAACCCATATCATTTCTTCACAACCCCCACAACACTCACCACTCCACAGCCCCCACAACACTCGCCAACCTCTGCTTGCCGGCCCTGCTCGCCGCCGCTGGTCGCCGCCGCTCGCCGCCGCTGCTCGTTGTCGCTGCTTGAAGGCCCTTAGTCGCAGCCCCCTTGCTCGAAGTCCCCTTGCTCGAAGACCCGTTGCTCGAAGCCCACCCCCACCACTTGAACCTCCACTTCCCATCCCTCCCTTTCAAGTCTCACCACCGCTGCCCCACCTCCCCTACCGGCCGGGCCACCGTCGGCCCCCCTCTCCCCATCTGCGCCGTCCCTATTTCACCCACCGCCGGAGAAATGCTTCTGTTTCATGTTCAGCTTCCTCAATCGTCAATGTGGATCAAAGAACGGTTCAAATTC
>BJCO01361858.1:0-26360 GCA_018326465.1 Flaveria floridana | reverse complement strand
GTATTTTCCAGTTCGCAGGTAGTGTTGCTGAGGATGGCACGAGGCGGCTACTCAGCTTTATTTTGGGATGGCATTCTTTTGTTAATGTTTTTGTATTGTAATGCAAACAAATGATATTTTGTAACAGGGGTTGTATTACTTTGCAAAAGCATTTATAGTAACATTTAAAGTTTTCCGCTGCATAGTTTTTATTAAGTTATATTAAATGTATGTTTTATGGGTGATGACGACCAACTGTGAGGTGCCCGGGATCGGGGCCTTACAGTTGTCTTCTAACTCGAGCTCAAAACAAAACTTCATAAACCCAACACTATTAATATCTAGAGGTTGACATAATTTAATTAATCCGCCACTTTGATCTTAGAAAGCTCAAGGTACAATAAGTGAGATTTACTAGAGGTTGTTTCTTGAGATACACCTGACTCAGATAAAAAAGAATATATAAGCCAAAAAACATCACGTGGGCAATACATGCAAACAACACATATACATACTGAAAAAATCATAAAAAGGGGCTTTAAATGTGAGGGTTGTTCTTATTTTACCAGAGGGTTTTGAATTAGTCCCTCCCGATCGTATTTCCCCCGAGATAAAAGAAAAGATGGGTAATTTGTCTTTTCAGAGCTAAACATGAAGGCATACACAATCATACAAAATCTAAAAACTAATGTATCCCATATTTCACATGCCACCTACAGCTGCATGCATTCTTAAGATTTAAAGCACACCTATGAGTAAATATATACCTAAAAGCTATCGTCCAGCTAAGAAATGCTTACCTATAACTACATATTTATAACTATAGATACGCTCATACGCTTAATGCTAAAGATATGTCAGTAATTGCAACTGATATGGCTACCATATACGGTTATCATGACGCGCAACCGACATCCTAATATGTAACCCCCTAAAAGTGTCCTAAGTTAAAACATACTCGAAGATACGATCCCTTGACAGTACCAAATTTATGCCCCCATCTAAAACTCCTTGCATGCGATGCGTCATATAATTGTTAATGTCCTTGTGACACTAAATGAACGATCAAAAATACTTCAACTTGGTTGCTTGATGTATACATACCTCGTAAAATTTTTATCTAGATTTCTTTTTATAATTGACCCTACTAAAGTTACAGACTTGCAACCAAGATAATCATTTATAGACCAACTAATGTCTAATTCTTACCCTTTAAGCTACCCTTCACCCGCCTCTCATTTAGGGTCTATTTAGTATGAACAAATGAAATTGACGAAATAATTGAATGAATGAGAAAATGAAATGGATGATAAAATGAAATGAATCATTACATTCCATTGTCCTGTTTGGTTATCATTTAAGAATGAATGAATCATTAATTTATGTTGTTTGTTAGGTATGAAAAAACAAAGAAATAAAATGTAAAAGTAGTTATGGTGGTGATGACAGGTCATGGTCGTCAGTGGTTTCCGGCAGCGACGGTGGTCGATGGTGGTCGGTGGTGGTTTCTGGTGGGCGGTGGTTCTCGGCGACGGCGGTTACAGGTGGTGGTGGTGACCGGAGACAGTGGTGACCGGCGGCGACGGTGGCTGGTAGTGGGTGACGTCGCTGGTGGCCGGTAGTGGGCGACGTTGCTGGTGGTCGGTGGTTGGCGTCACCACTGGGTGCTGGTGGTTGGTGGTGGTGGGGGGGTGCTAGTGGTTGTCCGCGGCTAGTGGTCGATGGTGGTGGTGGTGGCCACTCCTTGTGGTGGTTGCCGATGACGAACGATCTTGGTGGCGGGTGGTGATTGTTGTGGTGGGTGAGTGAGTGGTGTTGGTGACTAATGATGGAAGAAGAGATGGAATTAAAAAAAGAAGGGGATGGATGGAATGAATTTTAGGGAATGAAGTCAACTATGTAATAGTTTATTCCATTGTTTTTACTAACCAAACATGTTTTTATTCATTCCCCCATCATTCATGCGTATCAAACGCTATCTTAGGCTTGTGTAGTTCTAAAAAAAGAATAAAACTGGAATTCAACGAAATATATTTAAAAAAGAATAAAACAAAATAGGGTTCTAACGTCAAAAATTGGGAAGAGTTGCATATTATTATTAGGTTTTAACTTCAAACTCACGAACCAAATCGAAGCATCTCAACAAAAATGAAATCATTGTAAAAAATAACATGTATGAAGCTTCAAACCAAACTAAAACCCTAATCTACTACTCAATCTGATGATATCTTATTGACATAAAAAAAAAGTTTTTTTGACCTGAACTAATTAAAATCCTCTGAACATTTTGGTATCCAAAAAATTTTAACCCCTTGCAAAAATTGCTCTATTCCCCACAAGTCTTTCCTAATCGTTGACCTTTAGTTTGATCAATAGTTTATGTAATGAATAATGATTTTACTATTGTCACAAAAGTGTTTGTTTGAAAGTCTAAGAATGTGTTTTTTACTGTTTCACAAATACATTCAGGTTGATGTGTATATGTTATTAACAACCATCAGAGGCAACATGTAATTGTCGATCGTAAGGGTTCAAGCTGACTAAATAGACGCGCCCACAAACCCAACCGTTGCATTGTGGTCCGTAACTATAACCCTAGACAAATGCTTTAATTTCTGCTATGTGACTTGATGCAAGCTTTGCATTAAACTATTGTCAACCATCCCTATAAATTGAACAAAAACTTTTATCTTTCTTTTTGAACACAATCTTAAATACACGTTTTAGAGCAACGAGTTAGGTTTCTTTTTTATAACTTAAAAGATTATAAGTTTAAGTAGTGTGAAACAATTTCTTGCAGATGTGTACATTACATCTAGAAATATTGTTGGAATCTAAATATTACCTAAAGTCCTAGACAGGGCCGGCTTAACGTTTTTGAAGGCCTAAAGCAAACAAAAAAAATGAGGCCCTCTAACAAATATTGATATAAAAATTTTCCTAATCAGATTCAATAACAATAAATTAACTAGTTTAAAGCTTCTCGTTTAGCCTTTTAATTCCTTTTTGATGCACCACATTCAAACTTAAGGATTCCGTTTGACATTATTATAAGTTTTAACTTCAAAGCGACCAAGTTATATTTCCTAATCAGATTCAATAACAATAAACTAACTAGTTATACTTACAAAACAAATAACCAGATTAGAAACAAACAATCAATAATTCATAAATAACCAATTCACAAACGAATCAGCAAACCAGAAAGGCAGAAAACTAACCTGATGTGAAACCCGCCTCCGTACCCACAGAAAATTGCCTGACCTTGCTTGAACTTCTGCAATTCACTTCAAGGCAATGTAAGGATACATCATGAAAATTAAATTAAACTTAATTCAATTTGAATATATTCATAATGATCTGAATTACCTGTAATGAACAACGAACTTAGAGATGATGAAACTGATTGTGCATCTTTGACTTCCAAGCTCTCTTTCGAAGGTATTGTATGTGAAGCAGCCAACTTCTCCGGTGCACCCATCAGATCTTAATTCCTCCGTTCTCTTTGCCCCTTAGGTAACCCTATAAACAAAAAGAAATATTGAAATTAAAAGAAATAAAATATGAAAATTAGTAGAATAGTGAGGGATGAAAGCACCATAAGGAGCTCGAAAGAATATTTTGTTTTCAGTGGAAATGAGCAAATAATTTGTTGGATCCCTTCTCAAGTTCGCCATAGATGCTCCATTGGATTTCATCATTTTAGAGCCCTAGTTCATCATAAACAGATGATAATGAATATAAACCAATTAAAAGGATTTTAATTTCAGGCTCTACTTCACCACTAAGATCTTATTTTGGTTTTACTAATAAATTCTACAGAAATAAGTTCTTTAAATCATCAATCCCAAACACCCCCCGGTCTCTTAAGAGTATGTATTCATAGTTCACAGAATGCACACAAGGTGTTTACCAAAATGCTTGACAGAAAATACCAGAAAACAGAGAGAAAGGTCTCACAGTCTTCATCTTCTCCTAAAGATTCATAGCTATTTCTGCAATAATATATGTCTGCTACCACAACAAACAGATCAAACATACACCATTAACTATTGAAGGTAGCGAAAAGAACTTGGAATCCATTGGATAGCAATCGGTTGCGATTTCAACTGTAATCCATGGACTTACAAACCGATGTTCCCAAATGTAGATGGAAAGAGAGAGATGAACCTTGAAGAACATGAAAACCAATCAGAATCGAAACTCATGGTTTGATGACGTTATACAATTTTGGAATTTAAATCAAGAAGACAAGAGAGGAAGAACCTGATAAAACTCATAATTGTCCAATCGGCCTTCGACCTCCCGACTCCGCAGTCTGCCTCGACCATTGGCCAATCGGCCTTCGGCCATTTTGCCTCTACCAAGAGTCTGAGCGGCGAGCGTGATGATGAGTGGCTGAGGGGCGAGAGTGAAAAGGCCATCTTGATTCTTGACAACCGATTAGGTAATCTCAATGGGTCTGGGCTAATGGATAATCCGGTGGGCAATTGGGCTAATGCCTAATGGGTTAATTGGGTAATGGGCTAACTACTTATAATAATCAGAAATTAGAGGCCTTATTATTTTGGAGGCCCAAAGCCCTAGTTTGGGCCTGGTATACTATTGGGCCGGCCCTGGTCCTAGACTAAGAGCATTCACAACCTATTTTCTAATTTGATATGATTATATTTTATATATTATATGATATGGTTATAAGTGGTTGTGAGTGAATGAAAAAGAAAATTTACTGTTCAATCTGTACTTTTAGAAAATGAAAAATGTCACAGAATAGTAACCAAGTTTCAAAAGTGTTCTAATTTAGTCACCCATGCATATTTTTTTTAAATTGGGCCATCAAATGATCAAATCGAACAATCATTAAATTTTCTTATGTTAAGAAAGTAATGATGGAGAAGATGTGGGGGTCAGAATTTTCAATATATAAAGTTATATTAAATAATAAAAAAAACATGTTAATTATGAAAAAAATAAAAAAAATACCTAAAATTTACGTCATCGTTCCATATTGGTATCAAAAGATAGAAAAAAATATTTTCTAATTCAAACCAAAAGTATAACATGCTAAAAAACATGTTAAGACTTTAATTTATATAAAATATAAAAACTGAGTAACCTAATTGTAACACTTTTAAAAGTTGAGTTACTTAATTGGAATACTTTTAAAAGTTATTACTATTTTATAAAGTTACACCTTTAGAAAATACCGTTCAAAACCCTATAATGTTTTTAATATATTTTAAACATAGTGATAAATTTATAAAAAGTATTATTTAATTAAAAATAAAAAAAAATAATTGTTAGTTTAATTATACTGACGAGCACAAGAAATAGATTGTGAATAGATTGTGAATAATCTAAAAACCTACAAACGAACAACACATAACCTTGTAAGCGTTTCATGTATATATGTGACCATCGTTTACCCTCAGCGCCCAGTTTCCCCTTAACGAAACTCTGTTGAACGACTGCAAGATGCCTGCTTTCTCCTCTACATTCACGAATCCATCATTCTTCATCCTACACACCAAGTGTCATCACTCTTCATCAACTCCTAACTTCTTCTGCACACCACCCACCACTTCTTTCCCCCTTCTTTCCCTTCGTACACGACGCCATCGCCTTAATTCTACAATCACAGCATCTCTTAAAGTACAGTGATGACGTTTTCTTTTGATCTTGATATTTTCTTCGTGCAAATTGGTTGAATACCCATATGCCCACCAACTGTTTGATGAAATGTTTCAATGGGTTTAATTTTTCAGGAAGGTTTTGGCCGCCTTACGAAGACATGGGGGGATTTTACAAGCTTGAATTACTGGGTTGTTCGGGATTATTATCGGCTTGTGGAGTTTGTTAATTCCTTTGAGCCTCGAATTCAGAAGCTTTCTGATGAACAGGTTTGAGTGTTGTCAACGTTTCCATTCGCATGATGTTTTTTTTCTGTATCAAGAATCTTAACCTTTTAAATGGTTAATTAGCTAACTGCAAAAACTGCTGAGTTTCGTCGTCGCTTGGGGAAAGGAGAGACACTTGCGGATATTCAAGCTGGTTCTTAAATAGCTTCTCTCACGTTTAGTTGTTTACAACATTAAAGTTTTTTTCTTTTTGAATGTAATGATTGAATATAGGCACTTAATTTACATAATTGTAATACAGAGGCATTTGCTGTTGTTCGTGAAGCTGCCAAGAGGAAGCTGGGCATGCGTCATTTTGATGTGCAGGTGTCTCTATATCTCTCTCCGTATATGCTTGTTTAAATTGGAGTATGTTAACTTAATTATAGTTAGATAAAGTGTAATGAGTATAATATGTAACGCAATGCTTATTTTGGTTAATGGTCTTGATTAGAGTTTGGTCTTGCAATTGCTAGATTATTGGTGGTGCAGTGCTTCATGACGGTTCTATTGCTGAGATGAAAACTGGAGAGGGAAAAACACTGGTTTCAACGTTGGCTGCATATCTTAATGCCTTGACTGGCGAGGGTGTTCATGGTATGTGTGTTATATTTGTTGTTCTTCGGCTTCAAAATTTGTTCTAGGTGTAAGCAAAATTACAGTGCAAGCATGTTGAATCTGCAAATATAATATATAATACGAATATGTGATGGGCATAATTTTTTGATTTACAGTGGTTACTGTTAATGATTATCTTGCTCAACGTGACGCTGAGTGGATGGGTCGTGTTCATCGCTTTTTAGGTCTTTCTGTTGGTCTTATTCAAGTAATTTACTAATTCATGTGCCCATACTTAATAATAACATCCATAAAATACTCCTTTAAACTTTCTCTTCGCCTCTTTCCTTTTATATTACCGCACAGAGAGGGATGAAATCTGAGGAAAGGAGGTCTAATTATAGATGTGATATTACATACACCAATAATTCAGTAAGTCCCTCTATGTTGTTTTTACTGCAATATTTGTCACCTGTACTTCCTCATAGATGTAAAATTAATTATCTAGGAACTTGGTTTTGACTATTTGAGAGACAATCTTGCTGGAAGCAGCGGACAACTGGTTATGAGATGGTATTACCGTATTCTTTGCGGTGCATATTTGATTTAAAATTCTCCAGGACTAATAGCACAATGTTTATCAGGCCAAAACCGTTTCATTTTGCAATAGTTGATGAAGTTGATTCTGTCCTAATTGATGAGGGGAGAAACCCATTACTCATTAGTGGCGAGGTATATGTTCTCATTTTAAGTTGTGACCCTAATGTATCTTTTGGCTACAAAGTTGAAGTAGTAGCTTAGTATTTTTAAACTTTGATCCGCATCTCAGGCTAGTAAGGATGCTGCACGTTATCCGGTTGCTGCCAAAGTAGCTGAGCTTCTCATACGTGGCCTTGTAAAATCTTGTTTCTTGTTTTTCTATTTCTTTTTCGTTTTTATTTTTTTGTATTGATATCTAGTGTGCCTAATTGTTTTTTTCACTACACAGCATTACAATATAGAGCTTAAAGATAATTCAGTGGAGTTGACAGAAGAAGGAATTAACCTAGCTGAGATGGCTTTGGAAACAAATGATCTATGGGATGAGAACGACCCTTGGGCAAGGTAACTTTTAATTTTTATTTTTTTATGTTCGTATATTAATAGTTAATTTTGTCATTCAGTTTCAGTCTCTTAGCAATAAACTTTTGCAGATTTGTCATGAATGCTTTGAAAGCCAAGGAGTTTTACCGCCAAGATGTTCAATACATTGTTAAAAATGGGAAGGCTCTCATAATAAACGAGGTAATAAACGTATTCACTCATTCTCTTGGTTTTCTTTTGTTTGGGCCAAGTTACTTATTAGTTTTTTTTTTCATTTAAATATTTTATGTCCTTATTGTTTTTTTTCCAATACTTAATATCCCACAAAGAATAAATGACAAACACATATAATTACTTGAAGTTGACGGGGAGAGTAGAAGAAAAACGACGATGGTCAGAAGGGATTCATCAAGCTGTGGAGGCCAAAGAAGGTCTACAAATCCAGGTATATACAGTGATGTTTATCAGTTGTCATATGTTTCACATCTTATTTTTTCTTGGTAGCTTTATTCTCTTGTACTTCTTAGGCGGATTCGGTTGTAGTGGCGCAAATCACATACCAATCGCTGTTTAAGCTATATCCGAAGCTCTCCGGGATGACTGGGACTGCAAAAACTGAGGTATTGACATTTTGTGAATCTACATATTGCCATCAATATAAGTCTACTGCTATAATTCTTTGTTTACTTACACTGTTACAGGAAAAGGAGTTCTTGAAAATGTTCCAGATGCCTGTTATTGAAGTGCCCACAAATATGCCAAATATTCGCAATGATTTACCCATCCAAGCTTTTGCAGTAAGACATTAAATTTCATGACGTTTCTACCATAAATTTTCTTATGAAAATACTTCTATTTTAAAATTGTTGACTGTACTTTTAATTGTTTTGATACATAGACTGCTCGTGGTAAATGGGAATATGTCCGTAAAGAAATTATAAACATGTTCAGAGTTGGTCGACCTGTTTTAGTTGGAACTACTAGGTACTAAAATTATATTATCTCAAAATTTCATTCTTTATCTGTGTATATTTTTGTTAATCCATTTTTATAAAAGGTGCTTCTATTTGTGGATGTAGTGTTGAGAATTCAGAATATCTGTCTTTGTTGCTAAGGGAAAGCAGGATCCCTCATAATGTTCTCAATGCACGACCAAAGGTTTATTTTATTAGGAAGCAATGCAGTTAAATTCTTACTTTTATGGACCTGATTTACATTCTAAGAATTTATATTTGTTTTTTTCTTTCAGTATGCTGCCAGAGAGGCTCAAACCGTGGCCCAAGCTGGACGAAAGTATGCCATCACCATATCTACAAATATGGCTGGTAGAGGTACGGACATTATATTGGGAGGTAACCCAAAGGTGTGTTGGTCTTTCCAGTACTTGTGGATGTCATTTGTTCCAAGTCACAGATAATGTGTATTATCAGTATGTTATTTATGATTTTTGGAAATTTCAGATGCTTGCGAAAGAAGTTATAGAGGACAACATACTTTCACATTTGAGTCATGATACTCTAGATGTTGACTTTGAAGAGCCAAAGTCACAAAAGGTAATTCAATCAGTATCATGATTATGCTTTTATCTGTCCTATTAATAAGTTCCTTATCATCTTTTGGTGATGTAGGTATTATCAAAAATGAAAATTGGACCATCATCCTTAGCTTTGCTAGCTAAGGCTGCCCTAATGGGTTAGTGATCTTGACCTTTGACCTTTTACTTCAGTTCATTGATTGTGAACCACTTATCTTTATACATATCCCATGTTAATGTTCTTGGTACGGTTTATATTAATGCAGCTAAATATGTGTCCAAAAGTGAGAACAAAAATTGGACATATGAGAAGGCAAAGTCTATAATTTCAGAGTCAGTTGAGATGAGCCAATCAGTGGGTTTAAATGAGCTGGAAAGACTTGTAGAGGAACAGTCAGAGATGTACCCTCTTGGTCCTTGCATTGCACTTGCTTATTTGTCAGTGCTTAAAGACTGTGAAGCTCACTGTTTCAATGAAGGAATGGAAGTCAAACGACTTGGTGGGCTCCACGTGATTGGCACATCTTTGCATGAGTCTCGGAGAATTGATAATCAGGTAAGTCAACCCGACTTTGACATTTTCAGGACTTACAATTTTTGTTCTTATTTGTATAACCAGAAACTTGATAACCAGTTCACATATATCTTTTGTGCTTTACAAAGCTTCGTGGCAGAGCAGGAAGGCAAGGAGATCCTGGATCAACACGGTTCATGGTTAGGTAACTTCTAATTATGATCTTTAAAGCTAAAACTCAAATACTGACTTGATTCTTCATGGTTAATTTCTATAAAAGGTGTTTTTCATCTTCCTTGTGCTTTGTGGCTTCCATTAAAGTCTGTAATTTTAGACCTATCAATGATACAGTTTGCAGGATGAAATGTTCCAAAAGTTCAACTTTGACACCGAGTGGGCTGTGAATCTGATATCAAGGATTACAAATGATGAGGATGTGCCAATTGAAGGCGAGGCAATTGTTCGACAGGTATGATTCAATTCTTTATATGATAATTTTATTATATGAATCTTTGATGTGGTTCTCCCCTAGTATGATCACATTCTACCGACCTAGGCATGTATATATTTGTTTCTTGTTAGCTTGCATATATTTCATTCATTATAGCATGTTCTATATCGTATTCTAACCGGTTGTTCTAATCATAACAAATTTCAGCTTCTGTCTCTCCAAGTTTCGGCAGAAAAGTATTTCTTCAACATAAGAAAGAGCCTTGTAGAGTTTGATGAAGTGTTGGAGGTACATATTCTATCGTATAGATGACCATGTATATTGTTTTAATATTTTTGATCGTCCACTAATCTAGAGTTTGGTGATGATTTTTTATTCTTATATTATATGTTTTCCTAGTTCATATATAAGTTTAGTATGTTTCAGTTTCCATTTATATTATTCAAGGTTGCTATTATCCTTGGCATTCTTGTTTCAGAGTAATACCATACCTTCTTTTTGCTGTTGCATTATTGAATACATAATTTTCTGGTTCCAGGTGCAAAGGAAGCATGTTTATGATCTTCGTCAGTTAATTATAACTGGTGACTCAGAGAGTTGTTCACATCACATATTCCAGTGAGTGTTTTCTTACTAAGATGTATTGTTTTGAAAGTTATTAATCATCCAAAAAAGTAGACCTTAAAACAACTAATAAATATCTTTTTCATAAAAAGCTTGTATTTTTGTTCATGTTACTATTTTATTCTGAACATTTCATGCATGGATATAAGGTACATGCAAGCAGTTGTAGATGAAATTGTTCTGGCAAATGTTAACCCATTAAAGGTATTAAATATCTTTACCCTAGATTCAAGTTCTATTCACTTAGCATAGTTCTGATCTCGATAATGATATATACAATAGCATCCAAAAAGCTGGAACTTACACAAACTCTTAAGAGACTTCTTTGCAATTTCTTGGAAGATTTTAGATGGTGAGTTTTATTTTTCAGTCCTAACTCAACTGGATGATCTTAATTAGTGCGTAATATTTTTATTTTCTAAAATTCAGAACTGATAGTCATATCTGTGGTTTCTCCAGAATCATGTACAGGAATTACAGTGGAATCTTTATTGCAGTCTCTTGTTAATGTTCATGAAATGAGTGATGTAGATATTAACGATTTCAAGTTTTCAAATTTACCTCAACCTCCAAATGCGTTCAGAGGCATCCGTAAGAAGGCTTCTTCACTGAAACGCTGGCTAGCTATATGCTCTGATGATTCGCTCAAGTGTGTACAATAAACTTTTTTGATGGATTTGGTTTCACTTTTTTTAGTAGTTTAAGTAGAGGCGGCAATTTTGGCCTATTTATTTTCAAATAGTTCAATTTGGGCTGTATGTTATTTCAAATGGGCCAAGTTTAGCTAAAATGGAACAGGTCAAATGTAGTGAAATTACCCAAGTTTAGCTTTAGAATATTTTTATCAGAATTGTTGAGATATGGAAAAAAAGGTATATGCTAGTTAACCCAACCTAATACTAAAATTTATATGTTTCGACCAAATGCATGTTGGTCCATTACCCAACCCACCTGTCTTGCCACCTCTAATTTGAATGCAAGGTTCTTACTTGGGGATGTTAACTGCAGAGATGGAAGATATCGAATTACTGTTAATCTTCTGCGCAAGTACCTTGGTGATTTATTAATTACTTCATACATGAACGCTGTTCAAGAGTCTGGTTATACAGAAGAATACGTGAAAGAAATCGAAGTAATTATGATCTAATGCTAATACTTATCACATTCTTGTTTCTTCTTTCCATAATATATTAAATTTTCAATCTTGAATACAGAGAACTGTTCTTGTGAAATCCCTAGATAGTTTCTGGAGGGACCATCTTGTCAACATGAACAGACTAAATTCAGCGGTATGTTATTATCATAATTCTGTTCATTCCAAGATTAAGAAGTTTCATTTTAAATTTTACTTATTTTCCCTGATTGTAATCACTCAACAATGTGTAAATGAGGTTTTTAACCATCATGTTTGTCACTGAGTTGTATAAGAACAAATAAACTATGCACTTGATAAATTGAGTTTAAACATTGTACTTGTCTTAGGTATTAATTTCAGTTTTGCCACTGAATTAATGTTTCTTTAACCAATATATGGTTATTTTGATGCAGGTGAATGTGAGGAGTTTTGGTCATAGGGACCCATTGGAGGAATACAAAATTGATGGTTGTCGATTTTTCATCTCGATGCTTAGTGCAACTAGAAGGTTGACCGTGGAAGCACTTTTAAACCACTGGTCAACTCCCATGGAGTCCCAAGAAGTATATGCAGTATGATTATAGGAAAGATGTTATGTGTGCATATATAAACTAGACATGCATAAATGATGTATAATTGTACAGGTAATTTGTTACAGTCTAGGGAGTTAGGTTTGATCTTTAGGTGATTCTTAATGGTATAAAATCTTTTAAATCCATATTGTATTGTGAATAACTTAATTGAGAAATTACACGACTATTTCTTAGCATCATGTGTTTTTTTTATGCGGTCACTAGTAGCATCATGTCAGGAAGAACCATGGAAAGTGAGTGTTTAATGCCTTTAAGAAGAGGAATCAAGAAGCAATTGAAATTAAATGGTTTAAAACATTATAATAATCATTTAATTGTGTAGAAGTCACTATTCAGCATCGTAGAAGCAAGGAAATCATCTCGTTTATTTGTATTATGTATGGTTTGGATCCGAAAAGATCTAGACATGAAATTATACTAATGTTATGTGATAGTCTAATATATCGGTTCTTTTCGTCTTTCTTTCCGTTTCACCTAAACACAAAATAAATAACTTTTTTTTCTCTTCTAAACTTTTTTGTTTATTCATTTCAGTTTAAACTCTTGAGCGTAGTGACTTGATATATAAATCTGTATAAATTGACACTTTAAATGAGGATGGTCAAATATATCATTTCTGTTGATTTGTTTGATTTTAATATAGGCATACATATGGAGCCTCATAAACTCCTAGGCTCGTAAACACCACGTCAATGTGTTCAATGTGCTCTCCCTCGTACATGCCAAGTGTCGAATGCTTTGGTACGCGTATGCGTATAAAATTTCGTACATCCGTATATACGTAGATCAATTGGTTTGAGAGTAGACAAATCATGACTTTATAATATAGAGGTCATGAGGTCAAGTCTAAGCCTAGGTGCAATATGTTTTAGGTGGACCAAAAGTTTTATCATATTGGGGATTTTGGACGATGAGTTTCCTCTAAAATAATAGTCAGGCCAGGTTATTAGCATTGTTCGTGTTTACAGGGTATAAGTGACGCTAATAGATTTATTCGAGGCTTAAAAGTATTTTTGCTGACTCCTTTTTTACATGTATCATAAATGATACTCTAAAATGATACTTGCAAATGTCGTTTGTTGATAAGTTGAAAGTTGTTAGGCGGTCCCTTGTCTGTTTGTCACCATCGAAGAAGAAGCAATAGAAATGGAGAGAACTCAAAAATCTACAATCAAACGTCAAAGAACCACAACGCAACAAAACCCTAATCGAACCCACCACCTTGATATCATCCACAATTCCTAATTTTCTCAATCCACACACACACACACACACACACACACATACACTACACCTAATTGCTTTCCCCAATTCTATGGTGCTGCAATGGCGTCATGGTCATGCCACTCGGCGATCGTCGACGTCAATCGAACTGCTTCGATGATACAGATATTAACCCCCAAACACCATCTGTTCGGCCTTCATCGATCGAGAGAATCCGGTGATTTCAACACCAAGTGGCGGTTGCCTGAACGGCGTCGTATCAGTGTGGTTGTTGCTGCTGGGGCTGAGCTTTCTAATCCTTTCTCCGTCAACATTGGCTTGGATTCTCAGGTGCGTTGTTTGTCGATTTAGCTAGTTTTATCTGTCATTGAACAAATTGATTGAGTGAATGATTTAGATCTGTAATTCGTTGGTTATTGTGTTTTGGAAGAGTTGATTCTTTGGATGCTGAAATGGATCGAGATTTTGATTAGAAACAAGGGGCTGTTATTGGATATTGAATTTTTGAAATTATTATTATGATGTGAATATCATGACCTAGATCAAATAAGTTGGGTTGTCAACATTGATTACAATAATCAGTTTTCTCATGGAAACTTCTAAAATCTTGGCTGCTTCTTTAAGTTATGATTTATGAACCTAAATGAAAATCATAATCAGTTTTCGTCAAGCATTCTGTACATTGTACAACCCCTTAGTTGAGTTATGCTTGTGCATGTTAATATATTTTTTGGAAATGGAAAACGTCTTGGATGTTTACGGTTAGTTCTTTTTGATAGGTTGAGTGTGATTTAAGTTTAAAACATGGGAAATATTTGCTGGAACTCAGCATTATGACACTCTTATCTGTTGCATTTTTGGCATAGTTGCATACTGTTGTGAGACCTCATTGATGACGTAGATGACTAATTCCTTTGTTTTTGTTGTAATTACTAGACATACCAATCACACAATTTGACACAATTACCTTGGGTGGGTCCACTTCCAGGAGATATAGCTGAAGTTGAAGCGTATTGTAGAATCTTTAGAGCTGCTGAAAGCCTTCATAACGCATTAATGGACACTTTTTGTAATCCACTCACTGGAGAATGCAGTGTTTCTTATGTTTTCCCTTCAGAAGACAAACCTTTACTTGAAGATAAGATAGTCTCTGTTCTTGGTTGCATGATATGCCTACTGAATAAAGGACGTGAAGATCTACTATCTGGCCGATCAACAATCATGAAATCATTTAGTGTTTCAGATGTAGATATAATGGAAGATAAGCTTCCGCCACTTGCTACTTTCAGGCGTGAAATGAAAAGATATTGTGAAAGCTTACACATTGCTCTTGAAATATACTTAACACAGGATGATTCTAGAAGCCGGGTTGTCTGGAGAAAACTTCAAAGGCTGAAAAATGTTTGTTACGATTCTGGTCTTCCCCGGGGGGATGATTATCCACCTCACTCATTATTTGCTAACTGGAATCCTGTTTATTTATCTACTTCAAAACAAGATATTGAACCTAGTGATTCTGAGGTTGCTTTCTGGAGGGGTAGCCAATTGACGGAAGAAAGTTTGAAGTGGTTACTTGAAAAAGGGTTTAAAACGATTGTAGATCTTAGAGCTGAGAATGTGAATGATGTATTCTATGAAACTGCATTGCAAGATGCACTTTCATCTGGGAAAATTGACCTGGTCAAACTTCCTGTTGAGGTGGGGAATGCACCATCAATGGAGCAGGTTGAGATATTTACAACCTTGGTTACGAATCCGATGAAAAAACCGATTTATCTTCATAGTAAAGAAGGTGTTTGGAGAACATCGGCAATGGTTTCTAGATGGAGACAATATATGTCTCGTTACAGTTCCCCTGATAACATTCAAATTCAAGATAATGAAGAGTCTTCAGCCACAAGTAACAAGTATAAAAGCAGTAATGGGGCCTACACAGAAAAGTTGAATAAAATTGATGATGATCAAAATGAGGTTCTTGTTGATTTCTGTGTAAATCCAATTGAATCCCAGTTACCACCTAGCAATGTTTTCTCCCGAAAAGAAATGTCAATGTTTTTAAAAAGTAGAACCATTTCCCCTTCGACTTATTTTACTTTCGAACGCAATAGATTGGAGAAACAAATAAAATCAAGTAAGAAACCTGATTATAATGGGTCATTTTTAAGCATCAGCAATCTTGATTCAACAAATGGTTCAGCAACCAATGGGAATTTATCTAACTATAATGGGAATAGTGTCCTTCACAATCAAGATAATTCTCGTTCCAGTTTGAAAGAATTCAATGATGCAGATAGGCAGGCAACACGTGTCACACGAACAGATAATTTAGAGGAATTAAGCAATGAAGATGTAGAAATGATTGAGGGAAATATGTGTGCTTCAACAACTGGTGTTGTAAGAATCCAATCAAGAAAGAAGGCAGAGATGTTTCTCGTGAGAACAGATGGAATTTCTTGCACTCGAGAGAAAGTAACAGAATCTTCATTAGCTTTTACTCATCCGAGCACCCAACAGCAGATGCTTATGTGGAAATCATCACCCAAAACTGTGTTACTGTTGAAGAAGCTTGGCCAAGAATTAATGGAACAAGCTAAAGAGGTACTTCTATCACAATATTAGTCAGAAGATGATTATTGTCGCATAGTATTTCATTTAAATAGGTGCTCTTCTGCTTAAAGCACAGGTTGCATCGTACTTGTATCACCAAGAAAATATGAATATTCTTGTAGAACCTGAGGTTCATGACGTTTTTGCAAGAATACCCGGTTTTGGGTTTGTACAAACTTTCTACAGTCAAGATACGAGGTATTGTGTACATATAATTTGTGTGGGGGGGGGGATTTTGACTTCCATTTATGTTTATTTCTAATAAGTCAAACATGTAAAATCTACATAGGTAAGCTAAGAGAAAATTAAGTCGAAAATCGCTCAATGTGTAAATCTAGTGCATAAACCTCCTAAATTTTTTTATTCAATAAATTAAATTATTATTATAAAAAATGTAATGTTGTAACTTAAAGTTAATCCATTTTTAGTTGAACCCGATACCAAACTTGCCACTTTGTCACCTTCATATAGTGATCTTCATGAGAGGGTAGATCTGATTGCCTGTTTGGGGGGAGACGGAGTTATTCTGCATGCATCAAACTTGTTTAGAGGTGCTGTTCCCCCTGTGGTATCATTCAATCTTGGTTCTCTTGGTTTTCTCACTTCACATGCTGTAAGCATCTTACCCAACTTACTGTAGTCATGCGTTAGATTATATACCATATTTTAAATAAAATTTATTCGTTATTAAATTTATGTGCTACAGTTTGAAGACTATAAGCAGGATTTGAAACGCGTCATCCATGGAAACAACACATTGGAAGGTGTTTATATAACTCTTAGAATGCGTCTTCGTTGTGAGATATTCAGAAATGGGAAAGCCATGCCTGGAAAAGTTTTTGATGTTCTGAATGAAGTTGTGGTGGACCGGGGTTCTAACCCATATCTTTCCAAAGTTGAGTGCTATGAACATGACCGTCTTATTACTAAGGTTGGTTATTGAGTTAGTTGACTCATGGTGTGATGATGACCTTTTTGTTTATGTTTGTTTTTAAGATGTAAAATCAGCACATTATATGAAATAAGGTGCAAATATCAACATCTTGCCTCTATGCTTAAGTTTACCTAGAGGTGGCTAGATGGGTTTGTCAGGCGGGGTACAGGCAGGGGGGATTTGGATCTAAACAGGTAATTTTGGCATATATCAACATGGGTTGGGTGGACCTGTTAACATTTGTTGTCTTTTTTTTTCTTGAATTTTTTTGAATAATTTGATGTATAAAAATGATTTTGTATACCTAGAAAAATACTTAAATCTAATTTGTTCCAGAAAAGAACAATTTAGATGGTTAGTTGCAAGGATTTTTGTACACCTTAGGTCACTTTGAC
Organism: Flaveria floridana; assembly: GCA_018326465.1. NCBI lineage: Eukaryota > Viridiplantae > Streptophyta > Magnoliopsida > Asterales > Asteraceae > Flaveria > Flaveria floridana. The sequence goes on along the minus strand of BJCO01361858.1, from coordinate 8,832 downwards.
ATGTTTAACTCGACCCGTTAGCGATACAATGTAAACCAATGCAACACATTGTTAGGTAAACAATGGATGATGGTTGTGTACTTGTTAAGGGTATATTACAATAAATAGCTGCATGCTTTATCTTCATTTTTTCTCTAATATGGGCAATGGACTTAGAAGATCATATCAAAGCTCCAATTACCTTTGAAAATTATTTGGGTTAATTTGACAAACAAAACTTGTGACATGCTGACAGAGTTGAATGATTTTCATAATACTTTCCAAAAGTGGGATGATTCTTTTTGTAACATTATTCTGAAAGTTGAATGTGTATACCATTGTTTACTAAAGTTGGATGGTGTTCGCAAGGGCAAAGCGCACAAAATTGCAACATTTATCATTTATAGCAATTTAATTTTTTTTTCTTGAACAAACTAACATCCTTCAATGTTATTACCATTTACAGTGATCAGCCTTCATTTACCTGTAAAATTGCTGACATGGCACCAACACTATTGACCAAATTAGAATACTAGATATGAAGTCAAAATGTGTTGCTATTTATTTCATCTTTCCTTTTCATAAACTCTCATATCATTTGACCTAAAATTATAGGTGCAGGGAGATGGAGTCATAGTAGCAACACCAACAGGAAGTACTGCTTACTCTACAGCCGCAGGTGGTTCAATGGTATGCTAAAACAAACAAAAATAAAACAGTAATATGGTAGGTTTGCAGGAGAGATATACTTTAAGGGCATCTTATGATTTATGAATGCAGGTACATCCAAATGTTCCATGCATGCTTTTTACCCCGATTTGTCCACATTCGCTCTCGTTCAGACCTGTTATACTTCCTGATTCTGCACGTCTTGAATTAAAGGTGATTTGACCTGATACAAATGTTCTGCTTATAGTACTGAATAAAGTCACTCAGAAAAGAGTTAAAATGTTCCCTGTCATTAATATCTTATGATTCATACAGATTCTGTGGGACTTATTCGTTGTTGATCAAATTATTTCTGTAAAAATTACAAGACAATTGAACAGCATTTGTTTTGATGGCAGATACCAGAAGATGCACGAAGTAATGCTTGGGTATCATTTGATGGAAAGAGAAGGCAACAGCTTTCAAGAGGAGATTCGGTACGTATATGCATGAGCCAGCATCCACTCCCCACGGTCAACAAGTTTGACCAAACAGGCGATTGGTTTCGCAGCTTGATTCGATGCCTGAATTGGAATGAAAGACTAGACCAGAAGGCTCTCTGATTTCAATTTAAAATCTTTTACCAAATTTCTTGTAAATTTAGTGTACATATTATACAGGTGAGACAGCACAAATATAGATGGAGCCTAGAACTTGTAAGGTACAAGATGCAGGTGAGCATAAATTATAACCATTGCTTTAAAAAATGGTTATACACTTTTACCATATACACTCCTCTTATTGATGGAGCTTAAATTTTCCCCCCTTTTGACATTGTTCTTTGTCTTGATCATTATTTACATGCCAAATGGGAATAAATTTTATAGTTTACATATTTTTATGTTCGTCTGATGGAAGATTATTTTAAATATTTAAATTGTCATTAAACATATAAACTAACTTTAAATGAAGAGCTGTGAGGATCATAAATGAATTATAATGTTTTGTGCAAAAAGCCTAGATAGGTGTACAACTCCAATGAATTATAATGTTTTGCACATAAAGCCTAGATAGATGTCCCTCAGCTTGTCCAGAATTTGTGTTATATGATATCTGACGGTCAGTTTTCATGTGTGATATACGAATCTAACATGGATTGACACCTAAACAATACTCATGGGGTTCAACTTTCAAGTCCCGTCTGACATAGATTTATGTTTGGGTGTGTAGGTTAGGTCTTTGTCCTCATAAAATACCTCTTTTAAGCTTGAAGATCAAACCTTGACAGAATTGTCACAAGGGGCAGAAATTCAGTAGTGCATTTGGACAACTTGGAATTGACTAGTTTATATGCTAGCTCATGCATTCACATTCTTTACCATAATACAAAGATCCATCTCTCTCTCTCTATACACACACGCATATTGATTGCTATATAATTTACAAATTTATAAATCCATAAAAGAACCCAACAAAAACAAGACAGCAACGATATAAAACCATTATCTGATACAGAAACATTTCACCTTTATGGAACTACCAGTACACTTGCTCAAAACATTGGTGCTCAAAGATTTCACTAACCAGTAGCATCTGAAACCTTTTTCTGAAAGATTTAAATGAATTGATGATTAACCTAAAAGAAGATTTAAGGTTGTGCCTGAAGTACTTGACAACGGTATTCTCCCAATGCCCATATTGGGAAGATGTTTCTGTATGCAGCATATGTGATCATGCAGTTCCTGTTAAACACCCCCATAATCTCCTGCATATTTTGAAAGAAAATTTAATAACAATAGAGACTATAAGCTTATCAAAATTTTATAATAAAGTAATGAACAGAAACACTATTTGTTCATTTAGATATTGCATCAAGACCGAAGGCAAAAATGACATGAGATTACCTCTTGTGGGAAATCTCCATTTTCCAACTGAGAATTAATCAATACTCGGGCTGCTGAGTGCAATGGCTTTGGATCTCTTTTGGCCTGCAAAAATATTAAAGCAATATACAAATTTCTCTGTCAAGATTGGAAAAGCGTCTACAGGTTATTAACTGTCATTGGTTTTGGATGCATACCTGCTCGGCATCAATGAGAGCTAACATAGCCCAACCTGTATTTACCACATGAGACCGATTTCCCTCAAGATTGGTATACACCTGAATAGAAAATACCAGCACTTTGATGCAAGTGTAATGCGTAAGAAATAAGTCAAATGATATCAAATAAAATTCCAATTTTGACCTTGTTCTGACAAGAGAGGTAGCTCTCTCCCCATCCACCCGAAGCAAGTTGTTTAGACAACAAAAAGTTACAAGCCTTGCGAATGCTAGAGCAGTTAGAGAAGTTCTTTCCCGCAGCCACTAATCCTTTGACCCCAAACCATGTGCCATACGTGAAGCAAACTGCCCACGAGCCATACCTAATGAACGTATGCAAAATTAACTGATCAAATATGGCAAGAATTATACTTTTTTCTATGGGCATATAGGATCAATTCATTAAATAATAAGGTGCACAACAAACCATGAACCATCTGAGGCTTGGATTGATTCAATGAAAGCAGCAGCTTTATTGATGCAGCGTTGGATTTCTTCTTTCCTATGGTCAGGGCACAATTTCCTAAATGCCACCAGAGCTTGAATTGCAGCCGAGGTACACTCCACATATCTGAAAATATACCCAGTTGATAAAAAATCACAAAAGATCCACAAATTTAAAAAAGAAATATTACAAAAGAGGTCTTGATATCTTACGTGTAGTCGATAACAATGTCACCAAAAGTTTCAGCAGGATTTACCAACTGAAAAGGGGGTAATATAGACAAATAAAAATGTCAGGTTATGTCTTTAATGATAATTAAAATTGTATTGTATGCCACACTATGATTGAGAGAATTTGAACATTGGAAAATGAGGCGTGTATGTGTCTGTCTATGGGAAGATGAAAATGGAACATGTGATTAAAGTCAAACATGTAATAGTAATTGCATGCATACCTCTAGCCAGCTGTAGGATCTTGTCAATTCATATGTTGCAAAACCACCATCAGAGTTCTGAAATGGTAGTTAGGAAACCAGGAACAGCATTATGCTAGATTACAAACATGAAAAGATAATTACTACAGCCAGAATTACCTGTAAAGATAGAATAACATTGACGGCATCATACAGCCGGTTTGCATCCATTGGTTCACCAACAAGTTCTGATGGCAATTTCGCAAGCAAAAGTGCAGCCTAATAGAAAGCAAATAAAGTGTGCTAACAATTAACAACCTGGCAGGTTGAATATGATATAAAAATATTTACCTTTAACCCTTCTGCAGTACAATCTGAAATGGGCCAGCCATGGTCTGCAGTTGAGAATGGCCAAGCACCTTTTGAAATATGACGGTACCAATAATCAAGATCACCATAGCAGTTATCTAACACCTTTAAAGCAAAAGAAAGCAATTTAAAAGAAGCAGACATAACTAAATCTAAAGGTAATGTGTAAAGTTAATAATAAGTGAGTTTCACCTGTGACTTCTTTATATACATGTGTCCTCTTTTCAGTGTTGGACCAAAGTCTTCAATGAGGTTTGTAGAGATAATTGCTTGAACGGCGAATGCTGTATCCCATAACTGACTACCGTTGTAACCCTACATTACATAATTACTCATATGATAAATTCCATTTACTATGTTATAGGTGTTATGTAATGACATGGTGATGATAAGTCATCCGGAAGTCAATATTTTTGTTCCCTTCACATTAACAAAATAAAAAGTATATTTTAATAACATAGGATGGCAAAGTGTCACATCTTCAGACCTGCATTTTCATGCCATCTTCAGCAAGCCACAGATAATCAGGTATTCTTGGGAGGTGCAACTTGAAAGCTTCTGAGTTTGGGTCTTCTGCCCAGCAGCAGAGCATATTTAGGACCTTGTAAAAAAATTTAGGTTTAGATGAAAGAGAAGACTTTCTATAATTAGAATTTATGAAAGCACAAGTTATTTTCAAGAGAAGAATTAAAATATATACATGGTGTAGGATGTTGGTTTCAGGCTCAATATCATACTCAAACTCTTTCTGCTCATTCATTCTCAAATGTACATTAAATAAAGAAAAACATCTTGCACCTAAAGAAAAGAAAATTAACTTACCCACTAACCCACTAATCTTGCTAACTAACTATGACCAACTAATAATTAAAAACATGTGACACAATAAACTTTCTAATAACCCATGACCCATTCACCATAACTTGACCCGACTTGACCCGATCAAGATTAACCCAACATAGGAAGGGGTACAGCAGGAATATTTTAACCTGGCAATCACTTCCCAACAATGATATATTGGAAGAGAAAGTAACATATAAAGTGGTGTATTAGGGTATAGACCCTTGTCTATTTCCATCTGATTTAAAGATGACACAAAAACCATAATGCAGTTTCGAGTTTAATTTTTAGTAATAGCCTTCAAAATTGTAATGAAAACTTTTACTTATGTACTTATACATGCATACGATTGTGGTATTTTGTAATAAGCTTCTGTTGCCAATACAACTCAAGTACATAGATAAAAATGTAATAATAGAAACAAACAAACAAATAAAAACAAACATGGAACCTATTTACCTTGTTTACTGGCCCTATGCATATATAACGAGTATTTACATCCTCATAATGAATATGTTCCATTGCAGTGCAAAGAGCCTTCTCTCTCAGCTTCTTCCCAGGCCATCTCATGAGTAAAGGCTCCACAAACTTGTCAAGAGTTGCCCAAAGAATGTCTTGTACAAGTGGATGTGGGTAGTAAAGATCTTCCTGCAAATAAGTAAAATAAACTATTTTATTATAGCATAAATGAAAACAGGTGAAAGGAATTATCATCCTTAAAGTCTAGGACATAATTAAACCAGATGTAAACAAAACTAAATCTTGCTTATCATGAGATGGACTGGGAACAAATTAAAACCAGACGTAAAATAAATATGTTAATCATGACAGTCGGCCATTGAAAACAAATTTCTATCTTTGGTGTGTGCTATTTGAACAAAATATCAAAGCATTCATGAAACCTGAGTATGTATCTGAAATGTCAGAGCACAAGTGGAAAATGTACACAAACCTTTGCACAAAGGTTTCTCGCATCATTCCAATCTATGTCATGATAGGGGACAGTAAAAAGTTCCTTTCTCAAGGCTAGAACCGTGGATGTGATAGGTCCAACAAACCTCCTCCCATATAAGTATGACATAGGCAGGTAGACCATTCGACAGTGACACCACATCCTACCTGACATGTTACGAGTAACTTCAGCTGGATAGGAACTAATCTCATCTAATGAACCATTCCCACATGGCAATGACAAGTAAAGGCAGAAAATTCTATGTATGCAATAATGAGCAGGCTGTATAAAGCCCCCAGGTGAATATATAGGCATCAGATTGATTAATGCTGAAATAAATGCATACACAAAACTTCATCCGCATGCTACATCTAGAATAAACTTGTCGTCACAGCTTGATAAGGCAGATTCATCTTGTTGAACCCAATATGAGCTTTCGAATTGAAGATATAAGAAGTAGGTCTTACTTAAGTTATAATATGTTTGCGTAATAATGATGAATAAGAGGCACTCACCTGGATGCACAGGGAGGAAATACGGTAGGAGCCACATCTCGGGAGGCAACGGATTATTTCCAGACCACTCAAATACACCAAGTACCTATTTTTACCAACATATATGAGAAAATGGATGGGTAACATAAAATAAAATAAACAAGATCAAGGAGAAGTAGCTATACCGAAAGCCAGAACTTTCCCCAGGATGTTATGTAAGTGGCACCACCATGGTCCAAAATCCATTTCCGCCCTTTCTCCATTGCTCCTTCTCCATCATTGGCGCCTTCACCAAGCAATCTCAGAGTAACATAGTTCAAGGCACTACCAAACATGGTGCTATGACCCTCAATATGCAGACCCCAACCACCATCTCTATTCTGTGGTTAAGACATTATATTATAATCTCGATGAATCTTCAGAACATAAAAGTTATAGAAACACACAGGAGAAGCGCCTACAGCTACATGTTTTATCATAAGGTATATCCAAAATAAAGAAAACACTAAACTATACATGCCTGATGATTGTAAATGTAGCGACACATCTCCCTTTTATGCTCTTTAGATAAGACTGCATTCAGTGCCCCGGTAATAGATAGAGTGATAACCTGATTATTCAGATTAACTTGTACTGTTAGCATTGTATTAATCATTTTTCTCTAAGAGAAGGTGGTACTTCACACAGATGGAAATATTCTTTAAAAATTGAAACTACAGTACAATATACAAATGTTAAAAACATGCAGGAGAACATGAGACTAACCAAACCAGGCAATAGAAACATAGGGCCTCCATAGTCTCCAGGCCAATGACCATCATCTGCCTGAAGGGTTGAATGGAAACCAATAGCTCTTCTTAATACATTCGTCACTTTATCCTCAGTGATGTCTTCAGCATCTTTTATATTGACTTTTGGTGGGGAAACAGAGAGTGATCTCTCCTTTGCAAACTACAATATTCGAAAATAAAGTGAGAAGCAGAATCAATGCGAAAGGATACATTAGAATGAGCAAAAATAGAAGCATACGGAGTAAATAAAACAAGGTATATCACCAATTGAGGTTATAACTTATAACCGCAATCCAAATTCTGAACTTCTACCATCAACCAAACCAGCATATGGAATAGGTTAACACACTAATAAGTAGTTACTAGCATAAGAATTATCCTGAAAATCCGCAAAGTACGGAAGAGTTCATATACGTTAAATCTAGGTCGATGAAGTATGCCTATGTACCTTACGGGAGAGAGGGTCTGATCACACACTCACGCACGCACAGGCGCACATGCACACATTAGAACGGCCAATCAACGCACCCTCTAACCCCGCTCCTAAATCTACACCTTTGTCAACCATGGTACTTGAACACTTAACCACTTGGGCAAGGTCACCTTTTTAATACACATTGGTCCAGTTAGGCCACATGCCCTTTGATTGTAATAAATTACATAAATAACAACTTATGTGTGTTTTTGTGATCCCAGCAAACCTAACTATCATCCTAAACAAACAAACAAACAAACAAACATACCCAGTGTGTCCCGCTGGAGAGCAGGGTCTGGGAGGGGTATATGGTGGCATGTCTTTCCCCTATCTAGAAAGATAGAGAGACCGCTACCGAAGAGACCCCCGACTCGTTAACAAAGTCAATAACAATAACAAGCATAATACAAAGCATACAACACACAGATATATATCACATAAAGAATTTGATAAAGCATAGAGAACATCACCTAACTATCATCCTATAGTTACCAAACTAAAAAGAAAAAAGTCGATCATCTTCATCGTTGATCATTAGACCATGTTATCTAGTTACTAGCCAGTCCAGTATTAAAAAAAAAGTTGTACTTTTGACATGCAAATTCACCTTTTCTCTTTTTTTGGGGGGGGTTGAGGCCATAATTGTGCAAGGCAAAAAAACAGCCAGCCATATTCAAGCTATAGGTCCACTCCAAGATAAAGCAGAAAATGAGAGAACAGAATGTTGGCAACCTGGCATTAGAGGTAGGCCCGTATTATTTATTGCTTGGTCATCCAATTCAACTACATCACTTTGTACAGATACTGGGTCTCTTTCATCATTAAATCATATCTGCTGCGTGTTGAATTCACCAATCTGTCTCATTTAAGCAATAAGACTTCTATTGTTATTTGTTTTACACTTAGCTTAGGGACCATTGACATGAAAATTCAGCAAGGAGATGTCACCACACATCTAGTGTTTCCCAAGTTCTTTAACTTCTAACTTCAGCTTAACTTCTTACTTTTAAAATCTGGCGATTAAAGAAACTTCACTGCCAATAACTTCCCCACACTCATAAACCTCATCCACCAATTACTCCAAATAGAAGGTTGGCATGTAAATACATCTGTATGTGGTCCATCTCTAAAAACACTATTTGCTAGAGCTCATGACCCAAATGCAATTACGGAATTACCACATTACATCTAAACAGGCCATTACGACTAATATTATTATCTAACCTCGTTAACCACAAGAATCACCAACACAACTTCCAGGTAGTCTACTAATCCACATCCAAAAACAAAGGTCCAGTATATTCCATACATATTCCAATCATCATA
>BJCO01361857.1:0-34650 GCA_018326465.1 Flaveria floridana | reverse complement strand
CCGGCCTAGTCATCATCGACTGAAGATATTAAGACCCAAAGTACATCGACCTCCAAATCGAATGGCCGTATAGCCTATGCTACCAAGGCACAGCCTTTACGGTCGTTGCTAAAAAAAGGCTCGAAAGGCGACCACCGACAACGATAGGCGGCGGCCGGCAACGATACGCGGCGGCCGGCAACGATAGGCCACCAGACAGTCTCAGGCTAGCCATCATCGACATATGGCAAAGAACACCCTAATGAAGCAACGATTGGAGGGGCATTTTTGTTATTTCACCCCTTTAAAAGTTAAAAAATTCTTTTGAAATGGAAAGCCAAACATGGTCTAATTATCATAATTTGTCACATATTATATTTCACACCTCAAGAATTATAACTCTATAAATACTAAATCAAATCTAACATTTTCCAACACACAACAACACAATTGCACACTTCCCATTTCAATTGACTCAATACTCAAACTCACAACAAAACTATGCCTTCATCTACTTCACCATTAACACCTGCAACTGATTCAGTCACCATCGTCTCCAAATGCACAATTTATCCAGACAAAACCTCCATTATCAAACCCTTAAAGCTCTCTGTTTCAGATCTCCCTATGCTCTCATGCCAATACATCCAAAAGGGTGTTTTACTCTCACAACGACCGAATAACTTTAACTTCATCCCCCAATTGAAGCTTTCTCTCTCTAAAACGCTCTCCCTCTTCCCCCCACTCGCCGGACGCCTCTCCACCGCCGCGGATGGCGGCGTCCACATCATCTGCAACGACTCCGGCGTCGAATTCGTTCACGCCGCCGCGAACCAATTCAAGATTGATGAGATTTTGCTCCCGAATCAAGATGTTCACCCCTGTTTCAAGATGTTCTTTGCGTTTGACAAGACGGTGAGCTTCGCCGGACACCACCAGCGCATCGCCGTCGTGCAGGTGACGGAGATCGGAGGTGGGGTTTTCATTGGGTGTACGGTCAATCACGCGGTGGTTGATGGGACGTCGTTTTGGAACTTCTTTAACACGTTCGCTGAGATCTCGAAAGGGGTTATGAAAGTGACGAATTCGCCGGATTTCAGTAGGGATAATGTGTTTATTTCGCCGGTGGTGCTGCCGCTGCCCGTCGGAGGTCCAGCGACGACATTCGCCGGCGATGAGCCGTTGAGAGAGAGGATTATCACTTCAGCAGAGATGCGATCTTGAAGATGAAGTTCAGAAAAAAAAAGAAAAAAGAAAAAAAAAACACCGACCAAAGTCTTTAATATATATATACAATATATTGTTTACGTTCGACAAGTATTTGTTTTACGTTTAGAATATTAGTAAACGAAAAAAAAATACATAAACAAGGAAATTCTTTCATACAAGTGTTCATGTTAAACGAATAAACATGAACAAGCCCCTTTTTTACGTTTGTCGCTTCCTTTACGGTCATACTTTTCAAGTAATGCCAGCTGAGGGAAACATACATCCTTAGTTCCACCGATATAAGAGACCGCATGCAGATTTGCAACCGAATAATCAACACTCCGTCAGCATAATTAAACTTCACAGGAGCATCACCACAGCCTTCAACATTAGATGGATGCCGATTACTTGATCAAGTACACTGTTATCTGTGTTTCCAACTGTTGCATAGCAATCAGAGGCAATCAGAGGCACACGCAAATCCCAAGCAGAGAAATTACGCGGTTATTTATGGTGGAACGAGATCAATACGAAAACTCCTGACAATCAAAGGATGGTGGGTTCATTTGTAACTTAACTGATAATAATATCTAACATAAAGGGGCAATCACTGTACAGTCTTTCTGTCTAACATAAAGCATACTTAAAACTGAGAGATAATACTAGCTTCAAAATAAACAAGAGAAACCTACAAACTAATTGCCAGAAACAAAAACAGGTGTGTACTAAACTTGCAATCCTGAAAAAATAATAATAATCTACCTGGCAATTACGATGGATTGAAGTTACGTTTAGTCGCTTCCATTTTTAACAGCAAATCTTTAATCTCCCTTTCCATCCTTACTTTCATATTGAAATACTCCTGGTGAGCATTTTCCAAAGCTTGTAGTTCTTCAAGTTTTTGCCTTCGAGTTTCCTCTGCTTCCGACAAATGCAACTTTCTCACGCGGTTTGCAAATTCTTCATCAATTTTCTTGCTTTTTGCTTGTGCGATACGGTTCAGGCCTTCGGCTTCTCTTCTTGCCTCATCAGCACGGTTTTGAAACATTTGAGCCTCTGCCAGCTTGATCCTGACTATGCCGTCCAGCTCATCAAAAACGGGTTCTCTTGGAATTGGAGTGGCCCGTTGTATGTCTGAGCTGGCGGTTCTTAACTGGGTCGGCCTATCTGCGTAAATGGATTTCATCCACATTGCAGCCTCTTGGCTGGTTTTTGGAATATCTACTTGGTTTTGTTTCACTACTTCTTTCTCTTGAGAAATTTGAATGTTCTCTGATTTGAAGGCATCATCATCTGCAATCAGTAAAGCACATAAGGTTATAACTTAGAAGTCACAAGAAAAGCAAATCAGGTCACGGCTCATAACAGGTGGTGTTGAATGAATCAAAAATTCTTCACCCAAAAATTTTGGTTTGGAACAAATAATTAGATCGTCAGACAAGATTAAAGAGTTATATTCATCTAATTTTACAAAATTAACCAGGAGGTGTTTTCAACTCATTTAACATGTTTCCTTCTGGCTGATCTTTTTGTAATTATCCATTTAGGTCATTAGAAGATGGATTCAAAGTGGGTCATGTCAGATTGACCCGAAACTCCTCTTCTGATCAGAACTTCAGATTTGCAAGAAAATAATTAGTGCCAGAGTTCATATCATTTTCAATGATAATATAAATTCTAGAATATGGTGATTTGGTTTTTATGCATAAAAGATACACTTTCAGCAACTTCTGACCCATTTGAAAGTGTTCAATAGATGAGAAAAGAACAAAACTGTAAGATTTAAAGAAAGCTTACCATTGAGGAAACTCATTATATAACTTCTAACATGTTGAAGATCTGATTTATTTGACAGTCTAGTCAACAACTGAAGTGAGATCTCATGAAGCCGCTTTCCTCGAATATCATCACTGGCAGAAAATATTCTTCTAACATATTCAAGTTCATTTGCCATTGTTTCAGCACTCCACCCTTTAGCAAAATTTTGAAAAACCTCCCTTACAAAACCAAACATTTCAGAAGGGTGATCACATGCAACACAAAAAAACTGCATCTCAGTTTGACTTTGACCTAAAGCCTTCGTTGCACTACGTCCATTTCTAATAAACGATTCCCTTAAACCGCAATCAGTGTGACACCAATGCAGACATACATCACATCCTACCCAACTACAAGTATTTGAAGCCATATCAAACTTTGAACATACTAAACACATGCAAGCACTGCAAAATCCTTTTTTCTGTGCACAAATTTTGCAATCACATTCATCAACAGGTATGTAACTCCGACATGCGAGGTTTCTGCATCTTAAGTTAAGATATATTTCTGCTAAGTCAGAGGACGTTATATTAGCATTTGTCTGGAGAAAATCTTGATTGCCAGTTTTTAATGCCACCAGTATTTCTATTTGGACACTATGGGATTTTGATAAAACATCCATAGTAATATCTGACCTTTTTTCAAGGGTTTTACGAAAGAAAGAAAACTGTCTTCGTTTGCTCGGATTCAAAATAACATCACGGGCTGATTCTTTTAGACTAGTTAAAGACGGTGGGGTCATTTCATTTAATATACGGGCCACAATGGGTAAGGGATCGGAAACCACCATTGCAAGAATGGGCTCAACCAAATCAGCTGGATTAGTACCAGTAACCTCTCTAGCAACACGCCTTTTATCTTTATGAAAATCTGAACCAGTTTCATAAGATCCAACACTCTGGGTTGGGGATTTTATATCACTCATGTGTCTTGAGTGTGAGCCTGATGGCTGTTTATTGTTATTATTACTGCTTAGCTGTCTTTCCAATCCAAGAGGTGCTTTGTAACTTCCTTCTGCTGATCTGGCACTATGCAACTGTAAAGATTGAACATTTGAAACACCAACATTTCCATTTGAAATGCTTCTTTGGAGAATTGGTGATTCTGTGTTCTTCTGATCATCTGACGGCTGGGCCTGCCATATCACACCTTGAAACAATGGACGGCTGCCAACAGATTTTTCATAATCGATTGAATTCTCAGTTAATGAGCAGCTAGGATTGTGAGAAAAGTGTTGAGAACCTGAAAAAGATCTTGTGAATCCATCAGAACTTGTTTGGAATGAGCTGGCATGAGACTGAATACTCATTTCTTGACTAGGAGAATCTGGACCTTGAACTGGGTTCTGGCAACCAATAGGAAGAAGAACAGATGGTAACCGAAGAGAAAGTTCAAGTGGCTCTAAAGATAGTTTCTCATCTTTTGGCTTGCTGGATCCTTTTTGGTCAGAACTTTCAGTCTTTTTAACAGGATCCATGAAGAAAAAATCAAAACCCCTTGTGCTCGGTCCTTCTATGTCAATCTCTTTACTGGGCATAAAACTTCTTGGTTCATCATTATCATCAAAAGCTGAAACAATCACACTTTTGCCCTTGTCCTTGAAATTTTGGGTGAGTTCTTTTGTCACAAGAGAATGATTAACATCTCCAGATGCATCACGTGATTCATGTCGTCCTACAGTTTCTGTTACCTGTACATGCATATCTGTACTAAAATTCTCCCCCTTGACTTCATCACTTGTATCATTATCTTGATTTGGTGTTATCTCCATTGGTTTAAAACTTCCAGAAAAATCTTTAGCTTCCTCTTTATGAGCATCCTCCCTGTCATTATCTGATAATAATGGAGCTGCAACTCCATTTTCAACCATTTTCTGAGTTGAAGAATCCTCAGAAGAAGATGATTGGTTACCTGTATCCATTGCATTTTGAAGTGCTTCTGATTCTTTAACTTCAGCTTTCTTTTCAAGAATACATGTTAGTTTAGGCTTGATCTCTTCCTTTGGCATTACCTTTGTACTATCTTCCACACATTTATCATCAACATGATTCTCATTTTGAGCCTCTTGCACAGTATCCGACGGTTTAGAAAGTGGTTCGCCAACCTTTTCCTCGACAATAGGAGCAGGTTCAGGATGAGGATTATGATCATGATCAGGATCAGGTTCAAGCTCTCCTTCTTCCCTTTCACTGTTATTTCCACTCTCAGCCGGAAGACTTTCACTCTTTTTGACCTCGACACTTTTTGACTGCTCACTTCCGGAGTCCTTTGACCAAGCTGGTGACTTTGCATCTCTCCCTCCCGCTGGAGATCTCACATTACTGACTTCTTCAGAAGCTGCCTTACTTCCCCTCGCCGAATCACCGCCACTTTTTGCCCCTTCCTCCACATCTTTACCACCACCAAACCGCCGCCACGAAGAAACACTACCCTCTCTCCGTGAACGATCCCTCTCCGATCTAAACCCCTTCGGAAACTCTCTCCTCGGCCCTGAAAAACTTTCAGATCTATGTATCCTATCACTACCATATCCACTACGAGGCGAAGAGCTCAGGATCCCCCTTTCACTACTATCCCTATACCTGTCATAACTCTTCCTCCTCTCATATCCATCAACATCATAATCAGACCTCTTCCGAATCAACCTCGAAGCCTTACGATCATCCTCCACACGATCATATCGAGAAGAAGACGAAGAGGACAAACCCTTCTTCCCACTTTCAGACTTGTAATGAAAACTCCTATGCGAAGAAGACTGATGCAAACCCGAATCATCCTCCTTTCTTCCCCAATCCTTAAAAACACCTTTTTCCCCTCCATACGAGTTCAGATCATCACTAGACTTCAATCTCTTCATACTTAATCAAAAAACAACAACACAACGATGTAAAAGCTCATAAAACAAAGCTCTCACCTCAGCTTCACCAAATACTAACTACACATCTTCATCAGCGTATAAACAGTTGAGCGTTCTTCAAATACTTGCAAAGTACTAACTAAACTGCTCTTCAGAACCCTAGATTTCAGATTAATAAAATTAAACCGATGCAGATCTCAATCTATCATCTACCACAACTAAATCGACAAACATACACAACAAATAGAGATCTACGAGCAAGAGCAACCTCAATTTAGGTTTTCTTCTACGCTATCGAAACCCTAAGCACAAAAATAGGTACAAATAAACAAACTTCAAGTCTTCAACAGCAGTTATAACATACTCAATACGAATAATACAAAAGCATCGATCGGAGATATCACCGGAGAATATCGTCGGTAGGTTTCCGGCGACACAAATAGTTGAAAGTTTGACAATAAGAGAAAGTAATAATAATATCAGTCAACGTGTAGCTTTAACAAATGAAGAAACAGGTATAAAGAGGAGAGAGACTTGGATACGCAAGGTGCGTAGTGCGCATAGGTAGACCTTTGATGGAGAGTGGGTGTGTAGTGCGCATACCCGGCGCATGTTAGCGGAGAAAATAGAGTCAACGAGAAGTTTGAATGTTGAAAAAGGACAAGGGTCACGAATTTCCACATCAGATGTGATTTCGAATCACTACGAATGAGGACGAAAATAATAATATAAAAATATCGTCTATAGAAGACCAGAATCGTCGGAAGTCCACGTTTTAATGGTTTAGTTTTCTGGATTTATATTGGGTACTATTGTACTAACGTACAAACAACCTATATTATAAATCGCCACATTCACGACGTATAGGGTCGTATACATTAAAAATGAGAAAACTTTAGTGGGACTGTTAGAGAGTTATATATCACATATAGCTCTATATGACAAATATATAGCTATACGACGCGTATAACAAATTTCGACACTGTATGAAAAAAAATTCAGGAGGGCTGTCAAAGAGGTTATACGTCTCGTATAGGCTATACGACGCGCATAGAGCTATACGACCCGTATAGAAATTTGAGTTGAAAATTTATTATTTTGGAATGTCCAATATTCACACCCTTTAGATTTTAAAGTTAGATTTGTTTAATAACAATACTTTTAATAATACTTAATATATGGGACATGTGACATGTCTAAAGTTTTAATGTGAAAGTATGGACTTAAAATGTTTTCTTTTATTAATGTTAGAACGTATTCACTGTAACATATAGATTTTTGTTATATTTTCTGATAAGATTTCAACTCTTAACATTTTAACGTAAAAACATCATGCAACACACTCTCTTATCATTATGGTAGAGATCGTTTGGTAAGTATAGATTGATGCAAGCCCCAAATGAAGGTTCACACTCTACTATGTTGATCAAGCCAACGGAAATGGGAATCTATCATGGTATAAAAGCCCCAAATGAAGGTTCACACTCTACTATGTTGATCAAGCCAACGGAAATGGGAATCTATCATGGTATAAAAGCCCCAAATGAAGGTTCACACTCTACTATGTTGATCAAGCCAACGGAAATGGGAATCTATCATGGTATAAAAGCCCCAAATGAAGGTTCACACTCTACTATGTTGATCAAGCCAACGGAAATGGGAATCTATCATGGTATAAAAGCCCCAAATGAAGGTTCACACTCTACTATGTTGATCAAGCCAACGGAAATGGGAATCTATCATGGTATAAAAGCCCCAAATGAAGGTTCACACTCTACTATGTTGATCAAGCCAACGGAAATGGGAATCTATCATGGTATAAAAGCCCCAAATGAAGGCCCGTCTTAACCCACATCCTTTATGTGGATGATGTATGTTTGTTAGGAAATGGTCACAATCAAATATGAAAAATCTACTGAGAAGTATGCCCCATCCTTTTTGACGGTATAATTTTAAGCAGAAAACTATAAAGATAACATAAACATATACCTAAATGCAACCTTGAGATAATTGAGTTCTTTTACCTAGATGGATAATAGAGTGGTTGCAAACCTGCATCAGTGACGACTAGCAAGATAATTATGTAAACATGGATAAAAGATTGATAATTGTGTAAACATGAAAAATAAAAACCTTCATCAATCATGGTAACCAATACAAGTGAGGTGGCAAAATCGACACGTGAGATAGACTCAGGATACTTTCTGTATAACGTACTGCTTTTTTAAAACAGTTAGTGTTCGTTGTGAAATAAAATGACAAATTATATAATTAATGTGTTATTAAAGATGATGATTTAACCTATAGTATAAGAATAATAATCCAAACATAAAGCAGTTGGAGGTGTTATAAGAATTTATATATTATATCACTTTCACCATGTTTGAACCTCTACAATTTAACCAAGTTTTTAAAGTTTATCAATGACCCGTGAAAAAGGTCTAAGTGTCTAACAAAACCTCCTCAACCCATTTCAAGGTAAATGCTTTGAAATTATCACGGTTGGTCTTTGTCAATAAAAAAAAACAACTCAAATGAATTAATGAATTTTATGAATATTAGGATAGGAAAAGTTCCAATAAAAAGATTCTTAAAGTATAAAAATTAATTTTAAATATTAATTTCGTTAATCAATGGTTAAATCAAATTTTATAAAAAAATTGTTACAGATGTATTTTAGAAATATTTACTTTTGTTTATTTTTTACAAGTTCTTCTATTTTTTAAACTTTCATAACTTTTATGTACGAAATTATTATTATATAAAAATTACATCATAAAAACGATTGTTTATTTATCTTCATAACGAGTACAATATTATTATATAAAAAGATAATAAAATTTTTGTACGTTTTTAGTCTCATATCTGGTCATTATGTCTTTTGTGCAGTTTATTGTGTCTTTTTGTTAGTTATTGTGTTTTTTTGAATACTATTTGTGTTTTTAAAAATGATGAATTTTTAAAAAATATATAATGATGAAATAACATTGTTGTGTATCTCTAATATGTAAAACACAATAATACATTAACAACTATTTAATCTAATAGATTAAAAACAATGACAAAACAAAGTGTTTCATTGTGTTTTTTGATCATCATGGTATTATCTTGAACACTATAAGTTTTAAAAAATATATCGGTGAAATAACACAATATGTTTGGAAATATACATCCATGAAAATATATTATTGTGTACTTCTAATTGTAAAACAATATAATATATAACAGGTTTATATAATTTATAGAAACAAAGAAAAAAATAATATAAAATGATCTAAAATGTAAAACACAATGATAAATACATATAACACATGGTGTAAAATATGACACTATAAACTGATATTTGACATATTGAACGCATAATACACAATGAGCTGACGTATTTAACACTGTAATCAAAATGACCTCATTTTTAAAACAATAGGAGGACACATGTTAATCTCATCATTTTCTTAAACTTTTTAGATTAAATATTTTTTATTATAACCTTACTCTTTGTGTTAACCTATGAAACACCATATACAATTTTGTAGATCAATCTAATTCGAACAATAATCAAAAGAGGGTTAGGAAACTTGTAACCAGCAAATTGCACACATATACACAACCATGGTATGGTCTTCCATCTCAATGATGAATGAGGTTGAATTTATGATCTTTGTATCCCTTTAGTATGACACCCTGTGATTTTTAAGTTTATACAAAGTTGGCAAATTTAAAAACATGTTTAGGGTAGGGCGATTGCATATTTTTGCTATATAAATTTGTAAATTACATATATTCCTAAAGCATGTTTAAAAAACATTGTACTTTATACATTTAAACTTGTATTTTCAGGAAATATGTATTTTTTTTATGGAGAGAGAGATACATGTAATTCTTTCTTATTATAAATATGAACAATAATCGATTATCAAAACTGAAAAATTATACTTCATTTTGCCTTCAGAAACCATGTTACAGTTTCATTTGAGACGAACCGAAATCTTCAAGAAACACAAGATGAAGAAGAGATGTAAATAGTTATCGAATGATTTCCATTGCCTTCTTCCATCAATATTTAAATACAAGGTAATCACTAAAAGATAAACTAGAGAATTGGATGAAGATTACAACTACCGTATAGATTTACTAGAAACTAAATAAATGATACATTGACTTTCTCTCATGTAAATCTTATCATCACTCTCTTTAAATCAAATAGGCCTGGATCAAGTCGATGGTGATGGGTCAATAGTCGTATCGTTATATCCCCCTTTCAAAAGGTGATCTCCATTCGAGTCAAACCATAATATCTGGGGTAGTCTCAATGTATTGTCATGGTGCTGGCCATTCATGTCTTGATGTTAAAGAATAAAATCAAAAAGAAAAATCTCAGATTCTGAGCTCATAAAAAATAAGCAACAAAATAAAATGTTAGTCTGGCCACAAAGGATGAACCTGAAGGATTTCACTGTCACTCCCTATCACCCGACTCTGACATGATAATCGATCCTAGGGTCTAAAAATTTAAGGGTTTATGTATGAGCCAACCAGATTGACTAGAATCTTGGACTCATTACTTGTGGAAGGTTTTCCCTACTCACATATAGTTTAAGCCCTTTCGTGTGCAACACCATTACGCAATATGTCCGTGTGATCATTACTGCCGTTTCACAATGTACAAAGTTCGTTACGTCAGTTATTTGTGGACCCCGCTAAAATGACATGTTCGTCGTAGCTAGGTCCTACCTTTGGTAGGAAATTCTGATGTGTGGCCTTATCCAGACCGGAGCCATATCCTAATCCAACCAGATCCACATACATGCACCGGTCTAACAGGCCGGATTCGTTAGTATTTCATATTTTTTGTATCTGGTTAAAAGAGAACAACTGAATATTATTTGATGGTAGCGATGGTGGTGGAGGATTGGTTTCTGGTGTTGTAACTGGTCAAGTATACATGTAATAAAATCTATTCATACAAACTATGTTGTTACAAGTGCTAGACTTTTTATAAACATAAAATGATATTTATAATAACAAAATGGTTTTATTTATAATATTTCTATGTATAAAACTGCTATAGTATGGCTTCATCTCGTTCCTCTGAATTCTAAACAGAAATAACCACCATCAGCCACCATGAACACTGCAAGCATTCTTCACCATTTGCTCGCAATCGCCACCGTGCTACTAGCTCCGCCGTTCACTCCGGCAGCCACCGGCGGCGACACCACGGCGGCACCGTCGTCTCCGGTGCCGGGAGGCTGCGCTGACTCCGTCATCTCCTTCTCCCCCTGCCTTCCGTACATATCCGCACCGCCGAACGATCTCTCCTACGAGCCTTCATCGCAATGCTGTGACATATTCAACGGAGCTTTTGATTCCGATGAAGCTGAATGCCTCTGTTACCTTGTTCGTCAGAACAGCCTCCTCGGTTTTCCTCTCAATGTCACGAAACTGCTGTCGTTGTCGGATCTGTGTTTCGTGAAGAACAGTAGTCAGACGAATAGTACGAAAAACTCTCTCGATTCGATTTGTTCAGGTTCGATTACTTTCTGATGATGTTTTTGTAATCGGATTGTGGTTGTGCAACTTGATTTGTATTCGTTGTTGTTTATGCTTCGTTCGAGTATTGTTTGTGGAAGTTGTTCATGTTTAATAGAGTTTTCGTAGAGTCTAAGTGAAAGCTTTAAACGATTATGATCAACATGTATGCCTAGAGTTGAAGTTAATTTGTGGAGTTCGTATAAGTGTAGTGAATTGGGGAATTTGAGGCTAGGGTTTCGGAGGTTGAACAATTGGAGAAATGGCGGGATTTTGCATTTAAAAATAGTTCATTAAATTCATATGGTATATTGTTGGGTTCGGGTGTGTGCATGGTAGTGTAGTTTGGTGAATGAAAGAATCAAACACAGGTAAATAATTTTCTGAAGAAACTATGCATTTTTTGAAGGATGAAAAATGCAATATGAGTGTTCATTTTGTTGTCATTCTTGTGTTTGTGGTTCATTGAGGCTTTCTGTGTTTAGTTGTGAAAACCAGTTTGTGTTTGAAGTTTTTATATACTTATGTTTAAATATACTTACTGCTTTTGCAAATGTATCGATTTAGGTTCACCAACTCTGCCTCCTCTCATCGCAATGCCAAAGAAGCCCCCTTCAGGTTTCGATCCTATCTTCTTTCTTGAATCTTGTTTTTATCATTCCACTTAACCCCAAACTATTCAATATATTATAGTGAATATTAGTGATACTCCATGATTGTTGAAATTCACCATAAGTTACTAAATTGGTTGTTGAATTTTGGCTTCTTCTAAATATGCTTGATTCTTTCAGTTTTGTTAACGTAAAGCTTGGTGATATTGCAGATAATAATGCACGACGTGCACCACCTCCCCCAAAGCCAACCCTACATCATCCCCCACCATCACCAATCACCAAGCCCGCACCTGCTAACAATGCATCCACACGAAACGCCACTAAGCCATCTACTCCAGTGCAGAGTAACGATCTGGAATTAACAAATGTTGCCTGTATCTGGTGTTTCTTGTTCGAATTCGTATATTTCATCATTGGCCAAATATAGCAGGTATGGAAGACTAAATCCTACAGAATGTTGTGTTGTTTCTTTTCTGATTGAATTTTGCTGCAACTATACCACTGTATGCATATATGATTTGATGTACAAGATAGATGAGGATATGAGATATAAATGGTTTCAATAAAGAATGTCATTTTAGTGAATCAAAGCCATGTAAATGGTCTATTGTGGGCATTGGTTTAATTATAATGTTATCCAAGTTGCAAAGTGCAGCTAACTATCCAAAGAAGGGATGATTACATATTTAGATAAACAATAAAAAAGAGCAAAAATGCTGGTGGCAGTTTGACACGGTCTGAAACACGCCGTGAATCCAACAATGTTTCGGTTAGAATCAAACTTATAACCGATGCCATCTTTGAACTTGGATGGATTCATGTTAATTTCAGTTGATAAAATCAACCATATTTTGGATCAAATAAAATGCTTGCAATCCTTCTAGTTTATATATAAAGAAAAATAAGTGATAACTGATAGTAGGGATGGCAAAAAAACCCGAGCGTCTGATAGTGATATGTTATCTAATACAATATATAATAAAAAGTATTTCGACACAACATATTATTTATAAAAAATGTAAAAGTTGGTTTAAACGTCAGTTTTGTTAATTCGGTTTATTTATACACATATAACCATAATCAAACCATAAAATCAGTAATAGAAAAAATCAGAACAGAATCATGACTTTCTTAATCGGTTATTCAGTTAAACACTCAAGTTCAAGAATCCATATTCTGAAAACAAAACGCCGTAGGCCCCATTGGGGGAAGATCCGAAAATGATAAGAGTTTGTCCGCTACGACTCACTGCGAGTTATAGCTTTGTCGAGTTTCCTAGTCTAGTTGAGGGTTAAAAGTTCAAATACTTAATTTACTTTTTGTTTTTTACTTTTCTTTCTCTATATGACATCCTGGAAAGTGAAAATTGATTTGAGATTTTTTTTAGATAATTGATTGATTCCTTTTTAGTAGTTTTACATGGTGTTTGATCAAATGGTGGAATGAAATTGTTTGCAATGGAAGGTCATTTATGATGGTTTGATGATAAGCTGTTGTCCCTCTGTGATTATGACAGGTTTGTTGCTTTTGGATAGAAATAAAACTGTGTCAAACTTTAAAATTATAAAGTCTAAACGTGTCAAAAACTTCAAAGATTAATGACATAATTGCAATATCGTGTAACTTATTTTTGTCAAAATTGATAAAATTATTACTTCGATTGATTATGTAACAAAGATGGAATTATATATAAAACAATCAGTTAATCTAGAATGTAAAATGTGGATTTATACATACATAATTGATGTTAGGCATTAAGTTTCCTTTTTAATACAACATCCTAACTTGTCAAAATTGGAAATTTGCCCAAGTAACTTAACATTATAACCTACCAAGATAGAAGCACATGCCTGCCAGGATCAAGTGTTAACCGATATATATTTAGTATATATCGGTTGTATATCTTGTATATATTTGAATTGTGTCTATCTTTATAGATTGATAGTGTTTCTTTTATTATAGGATAGTTGGTTAGAATCCTGTTTGTATATATAGACATCTTTTGGTATCAATGGAATTCATTGAGTGTTCACAAAATTACAAGTACTACCAAGCATCGTAACATACCCAAGACACAACATTTTCCTACTTAACACTATGGTTTCTATATTGAGCAAACCAAATTCGCACCCAACAAGCATATGTAAGTATTATTTAAAAGAAATTGGTTTTAATTTGTTTCTATCACCTTTTGATACTAGATTCGGTTGCAAGATCTAATAAATAGTTCTGGTTTAACAATACTACAAAAAAAACAGAACACACACATTGTAACCTGTGTTACGTTAGAATCATTCCCTTAAGTCTTTATTCTATATACAGACAAAAATTGCAGGCCACTAAGTGTCAAGTATAGAATATTTATTTTATATATAGAGAGAAGATTGCAGGCCACTAAGTGTCCAGTATAGAAGAAAGGTGGTTACAAGGGCTGTTCACAACTACGTTATATTTCTTCCCAGATGTATCCGGTATGTAGTTATAGATTTTAAGTTATTTGTTGCAAATGATAAGTTGAGTTGATTAAGATATTTTATGTCAAATATTTTATTTATTTTGGTTATAGATTTCATCGCGGGGGCCTAATGGATGGTCTGGATTAAGCTGCTTAGACGTTCATTCAGGTATATATATTCTTATAATTTCCAGCATGACTTTGTTATTTTTGTAATGTATCATGATATTTGTTAGCGTCTAATCATTGAATGATTCAGTCCTCCAACACTGTTTCTTCTATTTAAACATATACATGTTACTGGTTTTCAAGGTTCACCATACCTATGTGTAAAATTAGCATACAAGTATACCCACTACCCAGTCTGCTGACGTGGACATCAGATGTACACGTTTTACCAGTGTGTACAAAATAAAAAAAATCAGTGGTTACTTAAATTGCTTATATGTTTTTCCGTCACATGTGACATCTTAAGCAAATCTTACATCAATTGTCTACATGAGAGATATGATATGATCATAGTTAACATCCAAACAGTTTGGCTCATTTAGCTTTGGTAGAAAAATGACTCTTTTAGAATTTTCAAATTATGTTAGAACTATGGTAATCAAATAAATCAATCTTTCAAAATTTTTGCTAATAAATTCTTGTGAGATTACAGGCAAATACATGAATTTTGTGACAAGTGATCATATTTGTGGTGGATACATTAAACCGTTAAGGAGAAAACTTGAGCTTAAATCTAAGTGTAAGGTAATAACCACCATATTCATTTTTTATTGAAATTAGTTCAATGCATACAATAAGAATATAGTTATGATTCTTTTCATTTCGTTTCAATAAGTACCTGACACGGATCTAGTGAAACAGATGGAAGCGGAGATCCGCGGAGGATTGGTGGGTGTGAACCCTAAGCCAATCAAAGGCCTCCCTTCCATAGTAGTTGATTGGTTGGAGAAATTTGTAGTGAAGCTAATGTATGATTCATCACAACCTCATCACTGGCTATGTGCTAACTTCGCTCCCGTTGACGAGACTCCTCCTTGCAAAGATCTCTCCGTGATTGGTCACCTACCAGTTAGTTTTTCTGTTAATCAGTTTTGAGTAATATTCTTTGATTTATGTTGGTTATTGAAGTTCTATTATTTATATTTTGTTAATTTGTTGTTGATACGTGAACATGTTGTCGCTTACGTAATAATTATATGCGTAAGAGGACCTATATTTTATTAACAGTTGAGATGTTAACTTACAATGCTCTTGCTTCACATTTAACTTTCATTCTTTGGTGATAACTGAGAGTTTCAAAACCTTTGTAATTACAGGAGTGCCTTAATGGGGAGTTCGTTAGAGTAGGTCCTAATCCAAAGTTTCCTCCTGTGGCTGGATATCACTGGTACAAAAATCTATCATTATATATCGCCTTAAAAGAACAAAAGCGTATAGTTCATTTGTTTATTATGCTTGATGGGTATAATGCGAGTTGAAAAGTAGTGGGTAAGCGGTTATACAACTGTCTTATGTATGACAATTAAAGAATAAGGTAAAAGTGTTTATGCGGCGGTTCTAGCAGTACCCTACTTAAACTGGTTGTGTATTGAACAACGACCCTCTATACATATGGGCTGATATATCATTTTTCCTTTAATTTTGTTGCAGGTTTGATGGAGATGGGTATGTGTTATTTGCTCCTTCATCATCTCTATTTATACACTTAGTCATATGTTATGATTTTTTAATTTCCAATACATTGTTGCTACTAATTCAACAGCATGATCCATGGGTTGCGAATAAAAGATGGAAAACCAACTTATCTCTCGCGTTATGTAAGAACATCTCGTTTGGAACAAGAGGAGTTTTTTGGTGGAGCTAAGTTTGTAAAGGTATTCAGTTCCTCCAAGTCTGTATACAAACATCTTACATGTTTCTCAAATGCAATCTTACATGCTTCTCAAATGCAAACTATTGTAACATATATTCAGATTGGAGATCTTAAAGGACTTTTTGGATTTTTGATGATCCTTATGGAGACGATTAGATCAAGGCTCAAAGTTCTAGATTTTTCATATGGCAATGGGACAGGTTGGTTGGTTGATTTTCAGTTTCATTTTAGTTATCATGAATTCTACTTATGTCTTGTCTTGTTTAAGGAACCTTGATAATACTACGATGAAGAGTGGGAGCAGAAACTATAAATAGCATACTAAAATTGACATTTTATTGAATGCCCAAACCGTTACAACAAGTCCTTAGTAAATCTATATTAGTTAAATGCCCAAATAAACGTGTAAATTACTCAATTAAAAACTCATGTGTTTTTACAATGAAAAGGAAACAATAATGGAAATCAGTCCGACAGTTGGAACAATCCGCCTTTACTTATGGGCTGCATAACTCCAGATGTAACACAAGTTATGCCCCTTCAAAGTTGGGTCCTTTTTAGTCCTGTCTCTGTTCAATGGGTTAGCTCTTGGTTCAGCTCTGTATTATAGTAAAATTTGTATTCATATTATTTTTAGGAAACACAGCTCTGACATATCATCACGGAAAGCTCTTGGCGCTATCTGAAGGAGATAAACCATGTACGCTCCACAAAATGACTACTTTATGATACCTTTTTATAATGTTTTACTACATGCACTGTAACTGAAATTGTAGACTTTATAAGTTTTATAAATTTCAGATGCCATTAAAATATTGGAGGATGGTGACCTCCAAACTATTGGATTAGTGGATTATGATAAAAGGCTTTCTCATACCTTCACTGCACACCCCAAAATTGATCCAGTCACTGGTAACTAAATCCATTTATTTACTAATCGAATTATCGATTGATAGACTTTTATATCATGATATCATTTCTTGAAGGTGATTTCTTTTTCAGGTGAGATGTTTACATTTGGATATTCACGAACACCGCCATATGTCATGTATCGGGTGATTTCAAAAGATGGTGTTATGAATGATCCTGTGCAAATAACAATACCAGAATCTATAATGATGCATGACTTTGCGATCACTCAGAATTATGCAGTTTTCATGGATCTACCTTTGTACTTTAGACCAAAAGTATTTTATTTCATATCTTATATCTCAATTTATTATTTATTTCATGTGTACTACACACAGATTGGTATAACCCAGTTAAAAACTTAAAAATAAATAATATAACCTAAAAATTCATTCGAGCTATATTAGAGAGATTCTGATTAGATGTCTAATATGATGTTGAACCTGTCTCTTTATCAAACAATCGCATCATTTGTTTAAATGTACAATCTGTCTTCTTTTTGCTACTCTTAGGAAATGGTGAAGAATAAAAAGTTTAGTTACATCTTTGATGCAACCAAGAAAGCCCGATTTGGTATCCTTCCACGGTATGCAAAGAATGAGCTCCAGATTAAATGGTTTGAACTTCCAACTTGCTTCATATTCCACAACGGTGAGTTACCCTTTTTTCTTTATGCATTTCCCAATAATATTTTGTTTTACATTTGCATCATGCTATCTACAGGCAACAATTTACAGGTCAAATTACAAACATTTCATGCCATTCTCTCTTAAAAATTTTACTGGCCCCAAGTACTGTTAGAATACATTCATACAAGTTCTTATACCATGATCAATACATCATAACTTCAAATTATTGTTGTATTATGACTTATGGACCCTATAACTTTACCAGCCAATGCATGGGAAGAAGGAGATGAAGTTATTTTAATTACATGCCGGCTTCAGAATCCAAATTTGGATATGGTTGGTGGAGGTCTTAAAAAAAGAATTGACAATTTCACAAGCGAGCTGTAAGCTTCTTAACTTTTAAAAAGTTAAGTATTGCCCTTTAGTAAATTTAAATTAAATTTAAAAATTTTGATTTCAGGTATGAGATTAGATTCAACATGGAGACTGGTGCAGCTTCTCAGAAAAAGCTATCAGAGTCTGCTGTAGATTTTCCTAGGGTGAATGACTTCTACACTGGCAGGTAAATAATACGAATTAGATTTGGATGTTATTCATAATCAACTTGGCGTTAAGTATTTAACTATATATTTCTTGGTTTTAATTGTCTTTTTTATATGATTTCAGGAAACAACGATATGTGTATGCAACTACGCTTGACAGCATTGGGAAGGTGAGCGGGATTGTGAAATTTGATTTAGATGCAGAACCTGAAACTGGAAAAACAAAGGTTGAAGCTGGAGGAAATGTTCAAGGAATATACGAGCTTGAGCAAGGTACATTTGGTTCAGAGGCAGTTTTTGTTCCTAGTCGACCAGCAGTTGATGCGGAAGAAGATGATGGCTATTTGATCTTCTTTACACACAATGAAAACACAGGGTACCGTATATATTATATATATGTATATAGACACACATAGCTATATACAATACTTTATTATACAAGTGACTGAGTTGACATTGATATATGATCATGCATGATGTGTGGGCAGGAAATCATCAGTAACAGTAATAGATGCCAAAACAATGTCTCCCGATCCAGTAGCGGTTGTTCCATTGCCTCATAGGGTTCCATATGGTTTCCACGCCTTCTTCGTGACAGAGGTCAGTGTCTCAGTGAATTAGTAGTATTAGAGCAGTTTTATATTTCTATATTTCACAGTTTTACTTTCTCTAAAATTATCGTGATGTTGTACTTTCATGAGTTTAAGGGAACATGTCCACCTCTTGGCAATTGTTCTTGTCAATCTCGTATACATAGAGGTTGATGGCATAGTTTTAATCAAGAAGTCGCATGTTAAAGTACCACCTTTTTTAGTTTGAATGTGATGCATTCGCACATGGTATAAGATTTGTAGCCGGCCTATACCCTGGTGCACAACTCATCAACATAGCATTTTTTTATCACTAGACTTCTATCTTCGACTTGTATTTGCGAAGATATCCCAGTTAAGAACTCGATTTCAACTGTTAAGATGAAGAAAGTTCATTGATCACTGCTTTCCTAGATCATAGACGAAACAGGAAGTTCAACATTATGTCTCTGTTCCTGTGTCGGTCAGGTCACAATGCCTCTAGCTATATTACCGGAGATTCACTCTGGTCACACTACAACACATCCAAGTTCGACCGCTGGACGCCACAGTCCATGTTGGACAAATTCAAGTTATGGCAACCACCATGACAGTTGAGGTAAAGGCGACCATATGTTTCTCCATCTAACACTCGGTTTTGGCTCATGCAGCGGCACAAAATCTTTACATACCTTAATTTTAATCCATTTTTTCCACATTTAGATCCGGTTACCATGAATAGTATTCTGATGTACCATGAATGATCTCCGCCGCTGCAGGTCCTCTATTTAGGCATGCTAAATCTGAACCGATTTACTATTCTTAGTTTGCATCTATTCCTTCAGCCCTCAAGTACAAACGGCATTAGGCTTAGTATGCGCTTAATCTCGATCAATCCTTGAGCTCCTTCTAATTACGTAGAAACTTGGATGAAAAATACTTCGATATATCCTAGTATTTTTGGTACCCTTAACTAGTCCAGACACTAGTATACCTTTTTGCTAACGTTTATTTAGGGAAGCTAGAACACCCAAATTAACTGATGCTTTCTTACAATTTGATTTCATGATATTGTTTCTTTTAATTGTTAAAATGTTTAATATGATAGTTCCTGACATATCGTTACTAAACTTAAATTTGTGATTTTTGAACAGGAACAAATTCAAGAACAATCAAAATTCTGATTTCTCGAGTAAAGGGTATAGAGGATATCGGTCGTTTCTAACTAGCATTGATATATGACGCAACATACACTTTCTTCTTTACATCAACATCAACAAAATTAAAGTTCATGTATCCTCAAGTCGGTTGCGTGCAACACAAGATTCAACCACCTGCTTTAAACCTTTCTTCATCACAAAAACATTAAAAAGATTACATTACAAAATTAAAGTTCATGCTTGCTTAGATTCTTTGCTTGTAACACAAGATTTAACCAGTTGCTTTAAACCTTTCTTCTTCTTCTTCTTTGCATTCTTCTCATCTTCTTCAATTCTTCTCTTCTCCACCTTCATCTCCTCTTCTAACTGCAAACACAACTAAACATTCACACAAACATTCAGTACAGATCAAACCACAATGAATTGGTTAGTTTTAAAATGCTTAATTACCTTGGCTACACGATCTTCTACATCAACCAGCCTCTCGATCAACGTCCCTTTCGATCCCGTCTCCACGATCACATCATCGATAGGACGACAATGCTTCTCCAAGCTCTTTGGGGAGAAGTCGATCGATGACACTTGACCGGAGCTCGTGAGTGTACCACTTGATGGTGTGGACGCACATGAGCTCTTCGGTGTTCTGTTTCCACCTCTTATTTCTTCCAATTGTCTCAACTACTCGCAAACAAGATATAGATAACAAAGTAAAATCAAACAGGTGGATAACACACAAATTAGCCATAATCAACTTTCAAAGTCCATAGATCTGCAAATCCCCGGGCCTCTTAAAAGCTAATGTTTATATATACGGAAAAATTCTTAAAATTTTAAGAAAATTTTAAGAGTACTCCAATTAGACCATTTATATTTTTATTTTGTTCAAATGAACTGATAATTTTTATTTATTTTAATCAGGTTATTAAAGTTTTACAGAGTGTTCCAATTAGCACACTTATATTTTTTTCAAAATTTATAAAATAATTCGCAATTTTTATATAATTACTTGATTCTTTATAAATATTGTTAATATTTATATATTTCAAGTGTTCTTAAAATATTTTTATAATTTATGATTGATATAATTAGAATAATTTTTGAAACTTTTGTGATCTGATTGGGATAAAAAAAATTAAAAAGTGACTATTGTGACAAAGTAATCTACGAGCGACCTGGATAAATAATTTCAATTGTTTTTAAAAAAAATTTACAATTTGTGATTGATATAATTAGAACAATTTTTGAGACTTTAATAACCTAATTGGGATAAAAAAAATTAAAAAGTGACCCTGTAGAGACCAAAAAAAAATCTCCTGATTAAAACAATCTTAAAACTTAATTACTATTTTATAAAATTATCATTAGGGTTAGGGTTTGTAATCAAATGATACCAAAATATTTAGTTAGACTTATAATAACACTAAAAATCATTTATTTTTTTATTTCTTTTTAATTAAATAATATTTTCTAATACTTGTATAATAATTTTTTCTACCACTTCACACACAATAACGTTAAAAAAAATATTAAAAAATATAAAAAGGTTGAACAATGATAACGATACGCTTTGGTTACCAGCGAAAAGCTTTCACGGTATACAGATGAACAAAACTTTTTCACTATCCTCCATTTTAAACCACTTACAACCATTCCATAAAAAAATAAAAACACGCTCGAAACCTACGGTTAATGCTCTTATGAGGTTGAGCGTTCAACTAGAAAACAAAATGACGTGAAAAAAGGTGTTAGAAAAAGCTAATACGTTAGCCAAAAACATAATAATTTCCTTATTGATAATCTACGAAACATATATTAGGTGATAAGAAGTTGAAGCAACACACCCGAAAAAAGCACTCTAAACAAGAATCTCATCATATATGACATATTTGCTTCTATAAATCAACTAATTGTTTGATGATAATAAGTATATATGGGAACTCACAATATTATCGAGACGATCGAGTCTAGAAAGCATGGGTTCTTCAACTGTCGTAACCGCCATAGATGATTTCTTCAACAAAAGTTTTCACTTTTCCCGATTTTGTAATATATACAAAAGTTTCTTCATCAACCATGATCTTATAAACGTTTCTGAAGCACAATTATTGTTCGACACGTGGCAGAAGGCAAGGGTGGTGAGATGCATCTAATGCCACGTTGCATGACTACGTGTTAATTGTACGATAAGATCGTTATTGGGGATATGGATCGGAGTGTTATAGATTTATAGTTTACTAGTTTCAGAATAGGCCCTTGTAGTTTCAGGAAATGTAAATTTGTGAAATTTTTAACAGGGGTGTAAGGTTAGGATAATTACATAAGTATTTTTTTCATTTATTTATTTCAGGAATCATTGATTTGTATAAATATAAATTAGGTTATGTGTATACTATCATACCCAATATTAATAATAAACTATTAATTATATGAAGCATCTATTTTCTCCGGCCTTAATAGGTAATTTAAATAATTCGTTTGTGTAAATGTCGGATGTACTATGCAACAAGTGAAAATGGGTGTGTTAAAAAGTTTTTTTTTTCTTTTTTGTTGTTTATTATTTTTTAAGTTAATTGGGTTAGCTAGATTAACCGGATACTCTGTTACTGGATTTTTAATTTATATTATGTATTAATTGTTTGGCCCTTTTTTAAAACTAATATATCTTTTGTTAGCGAATAGAGAGAAAATTACTAGATTAGAATGAAACTAATACATTATTGAACCTTTTATGTTGTGCTCATTTACCTTATATTAATTTATTATAGTGACATTCAAATCAGCTCTTAACGATTTTTGAAATGCGGTTCTAAAAACATCTATTATCCTAGATGATGATATGTGAATTAACATTATCGATACGCAAATAAGCTCTTAGCGGTTTCCAATTCGACAACACGTTAATTTACATCTAAAGCTACTAATAGACCATAGAAAATACAGAGAGTTTCTAACTTAAGACCTATATGAACTCCTTTTTGGATCATGAGTAGCAGAATATAGAAAGAACCCGACCCGATATATATATTTACTCGGTACTTTTGTCATCAGCAGGCCACACAATAGTTTCCATGAGTCTTTCCCTCATCAATTCCAGGTTTTCATCAGATATCTCGTTGTATATTTCACCATGATCACATTGCTACATCAACATCATTAACATCACAGCTTATTGTTTTTTGTGTATTTCCAAAAATAGGAAGAAGATACGATTGTATCTAACGAATGAGGACGTTGTTACCTTAATCCATTTCCCGTAAAGGTGGAGTCGTGTGATCATCACTCTCTCGGCAAGATCTTGATATTCCTAGAAGATAAAGTAAGCCAATGTACAAAAATTAGACGTGGCAAATTCGACCCATATAAACTTAGGATTAGTTAACTTCGGTTGTGTTTCATTTTAAACGGGTCAAAGTAAAAGAAATAGTGAAGAAGGGTTGATGTAGCGCCTGGAATGAAATCGAAGCTCAAACACGTTGATTCTGCGAATACCCGTGATTATCTTCACCCAAACCCCAAATTCGACCCCAAAAGTCACGAATTTTAAAAGACAAACTTTTAATTGCAGAAATGATCAAGCGACCATCCAAATTACATCAAGACAATTTAAATAACAAGCCAAAATTCAAACGGGCCTAAAACAAACAACCATGGGTCAAACAAAAGCCCAAAACAAAACTGAAAAACTAGAAAAAAACATAAAAGTGCCCCAAAAACCCATTTAGAGGCCTTATTTGGAAAAACAACGGGATAACCCGACTACGGCCGATTACCATGATGTAGCCCTCGTTTCACGGTCGTTTTGACTGGTAGCACGTCAGAAACAGAGGCTCGTAGCCTAGGTTATGCCCATTTTCGTGCAGCGCGGTTTTGAGCTTCCAAAAACATTAAGGCCCGGTGTTCAACACTTGGGCCCGCATCAAGGGTACTCGTCAAACATGTAGAAAGTCACTCGAACTTTATTTTTAATGCGAACAATCTCATAAATCATTTTACTTAAAGATTCATATTAGTCTTGCGATAATATTGTTTCTGTAATCATGACTTCATAACCGTCGGATTAATTATTTTTTTACATATCTTAAAACGAACAAAAAGGGATGTAAAAAGATGACTTGTTTCAACCCGAACCTTATTGAAACCCCCGTCTTGATGTATCTAGCAAAGATCGTTGAACCCTTTTGACGTTGAAAAAAATCATCTAGCACCAATAATGAATCAAAATAGGGAAGTGATTCAATCTTATGTTCTAAAATTACCTTTGCAAGGTTTCGAAGAAATTTCTTCCCCTCTGCAGGATCATTTTCAGCAATGAAACTGCAAATCAAGAATCCAAAAAAAAAATAGTAAAAAAACAGATTAAGAAATTTGCAGCATTTTGTAGTTTTAATATTAACAATATAAGCTTAGAAAACAAAATGCTGCAGAAAGTTGAGTAATGGTGGCTTCACTTACTTGTGTAGCCATATATACTGAGGGGGATTCATCTCATACAGTTGATAAAGAACCGTTCTAACTGCTTTTTTCGTGAAACAATTGCGCAGTTCCTGCAAACACACGACTACTATGATCAACTAAAAGCAATCTGTAGAACTGCAAGGAGAAAGAAGCAAGAAAAGTACCAATTTAACGTCGTTGAAAACCTCTTCATACTGCCCACCAAGCTCATTAACAATTGATCTGCTGACATTTTTCGGCTTTTGTATCCTGAAAGATGAAAAAATCATCTTTGCATACCATTCAACATCCAAGAAAGAACTGATCAGATTTGAATTCGAATTCGGAACGAAAGTTTTAAACTTTAGTTTTCTTTTCTTCATTTTCAGACTGCATTTCGTGTCTGCAAATAATCTGAAACCCGAGTATGAAGTTGAATTTGCAGTCATGGCCATAGCTATAGCTCCAATCATTTTTCATCTGTATAAACCAACTGATATACACACATAAACAAAGCAAGATTCATTCAGATTTTTTTAGATAAAGGGGTGGGGGTATCTAATTTGTCTTATCCTTCAGCTCACCCTGTGTTTTTGAGGTCCAAATGGATTCAGATGAAAATATCTTTAATCTACCCAATTAATAACCTCGTTTTTTTCACAGGTGCGTAAGTAGTCGGTTTTGGTTTGGCTAATATAACCCGTTTACGGTCAACATGAAGACACTTTGTTAATCTGAACGCATCCCGTTTAGTAAACATGTTAAACCGCTTAACTTTTTACCAACTCTTCGTTTCCAATAACTTGACTCTCAACCGCTAATTCTTCAATCATTTCCATCTAGTTTTTCTAATGTCGAGCTCAATATATACAGTTACGTTTATTAATTGGGAATAAGAGATGTTGAGGTAGAACAGTTAAAAAGATACCACTTACGTTTATTAATTGTAGTTATTAGTTTTTCAATTGCTACCGAAACAGTCATAATGTACAGTTCATATTCTGAAATGATCATCAACCGAAACAGACCATGATTTTATGTGTAGTCGGGTAAGAATGCATCTGAAACGAATAAACAAATTACAAGGTAGTTTATAGATATAGTGGCATAACATACAAAAACTGTAACAAAAAACAAACAAATTACATATGTTTATAACTATAACGTAATTCAAGAAAACAACAGTTGAAGTCGCGATATCACAAAGGTAACTTCAATAATAATTATACACTTAACTCAACAATTGATCCCGCAAAACTTAACATCCGGGCCAGTCACCTTAGTTGTAAAGGGGTCGATCCGAACCCACAACAGCGAGAAAATAGACGCAAGCAGAATCGACCACACGACAACAATCGTAGGCGTGCGATTTTGCTTCCCCATCAAACCTTTAAGGAACGGGTAAAGATGAACAATCACCCAAAATGCGAAAAACAGCTTTCCGAAAAGGGGACCCCATGACTGGTAACCGCTGTTGATCGCGTAAGAGATTCCAGCAACAACTCCTACGAGGTTTACGATGAGGAGAGTCGTGGGTGGGATGAGGAGAGTGGTCCATTTGAACATGTAAAGTTCGGCGAAGTCACCGTCTTCGTCTGAGGCTTTTGATGTGACAGTGAAGTTGGTGTCGATACCGGCTAGTACTTTGAGGAGACCCTGGAAGACGGCGAAAAGATGGGCAGAGACACCACCAATGACCCAAAACTGTTCGTTTCTCCACCATTCATCAATGCCGACGCCACTCCATCGCATTTCGAGGATACCGGTGGCGAAAATTGAGAGAAAGAGAGAGATGAACCATAAACTTGCAAGGTTACTGATCTGCAGTTACAATTATTAAAATATCAACCGTCAAATTATGAAGTTAATATGATGAGCAAATTGAAATTTCTGCTTTAACATTCTATTCCATCAATGTCCCATTAATTTCCACCTGTATTTTAAAGGCTTCTGCCCGAATTTTTAAGGCTTCATGCCCGTGTTTGTGAGGTCGGGTGCCCGTATTTATGAGATTGGCCCCGTGTTTTGGGGTTGGAAGGTCGGTTTTGGGGACATTTTGTGGAATAGAAAAGTTAAAAGGAACATTTTGGAGTAAATTTCCGGTTGAAGTTTCATTTTGGAAAGAAGTTCCTTTTTAATAATCCATAATCCAAAGTTCCAAATAACTGCTATCACACTTCTAACTTTTAAGTTTGTTATCTGGTAGCATAAATATAAAATATTAACTCTTGATTTTCACTCGATTTGGCTCGCTAATGATTATGGACTTTAAATTGAAAAACTTACAAGCAGAAATCAACAGTAGATTAAGAGTCAATTGAGTGTAAATCTATGATTATTATGCTCGTGGGATTACTTTCATAAATTAAAGTGAAAGTTCT
The DNA here is from genome assembly GCA_018326465.1 of Flaveria floridana. NCBI lineage: Eukaryota > Viridiplantae > Streptophyta > Magnoliopsida > Asterales > Asteraceae > Flaveria > Flaveria floridana. The sequence goes on along the minus strand of BJCO01361857.1, from coordinate 7,683 downwards.
ATATGGATTAGTATCGGCTAATTTGTCAAAGTTTGAATTAGTAACATTCAGGCTATTTAAGATTTAATGGATTGACTAGGCTACTTACCTGTGGTATGATGAATTTTCCTGTGAGAAGACAAACGGCAGGGAGAGTACAATAGACAAGAAGAGGAATGGCAGTGATGGGATAAATGGTGGTGTTGACGTATGCAAATCTCTCGAGCCACTTCAACCTACCGGAGTAACCATACCAAATAGGACAATGCCGGCTGAACAGAATTTCCACAGAACCTAAAGCCCACCGGAGCACCTGGTTCAGACGATCGGAAAGATTGATTGGAGCAGAACCCTTGAAGGCTGGCCTTGGTGGCATACAGTATATCGATCGCCATCCGCGGGCATGCATTTTGAATCCAGTAAGAATATCTTCTGTAACTGAACCATAAATCCATCCAATCTGCAGGTCTCACAGTTGAATTTGAGTTAGCAAGTAGAAATAAGGTTTAATTATGATTAGTTGATCATATAATGAACTCACCTCATTTCCCCAATCAGTTTTATCTTCATAACCACAACTGATGACATGAATAGCTTCTTTGAGGAGGGTTTCTGGTGCTGCAGATTGGGGGACACCACCATTCTCCATGAGTGTAGATGCAACGAAAACAGCTGATTGACCGAATCGTTTTTCGAGTGACATTTGTGACATCAGCAGTGATTTTTCATCGTCGAATCCAGCACCTTCAACGCCTTCTTCAATATCCTCAAGATTGAATACAGGCACAGTGGGATCAACATGTTTGCTTGATTTCTTCTTATCTGATCCTTTTTTACTTGATTTTGAGCCTTTCTTTCGCGATCCACCAAAACAGGAGGATAAGAAGCCCTTTTCTCTCTTTTTCTTGGGTTTAAGAGGTGGTTCATAGCCATATAATGCTGTTCTGTTGAAGACACATCCAGTACCCACATAAACAGGACCTTGAATGCCATCTAAACCTCTCAAGTTGATCTGTTCATGAAAGAGATTATAAATATGTATGTAGGACTAGAAATATGAATTTTACAAGACAGATTAAGAAATGAAAAACTCACATCAAAGAACACTGTGTTTCTGTTGGCGTATCGATCATTTCTGTCAATACCATCAAATCTCTGTGGAAACTGGACATAACATACGTATTTTCCGAGATTCGGGTCCATCATGAAACACATAGCTTCTCTAAGAGCTTTACTATTATTGATGTAATGATCACAATCAAGATTTAACAAAAAGGGGCCATTGGTAAGGACTGCAGATACACGAACCTGCAAGTAACATAATTGAAAGTTGTGGGTCATTTAGTAAAAAAAATGAACTTGAAGGGATTGATTTGTGGAAATTTCTTACAAGTGCATTCATGGCACCGGCTTTTTTGTGATGTTGAAAGCCTGGACGTTTTTCTCTTGAAACATACACCAATCTTGGCAACTCATTGCCCTCACTATCAAGCCCACCATTCTGACCCAAGAAAACCTGGAAAAAAAAATAAAAAATAGTTAATTTACCATCACCTATGCTATGAGTGAGATTATACAGGCTACATTTGTTTCATAATTATCCCTGCAGAGATAAAATTATTTCCATGACCTATTTTGATTTGGCAAACAGCATGAAATGATACAAACTTTAAACCTATTTTCAGATTTAGACTTCAGTAAACAGTTTCAACGCCTAAAATAAAACAGAATACAAGTATAGAACCAAACTTACATATTTTCAACAAATTATAGTAAGCGGATGTATATAAAGCAACATCTAATGCGGTGGCTGACATAGCATCACCTGGTGTCACATCACTTGTTTACAACTAAAAAACTGTTAAAACAATATTGGCAGCTTTCTAATTTTAAGTTGGTTGCTAAAATTAAAATGTAATTTGATTTCTAGTACTCGTCATTTGCCCATGTTGATATTACTAGTACTGCAAGGGGTATTGGAATAACTATATTATATGTTATATATGAAATTATGACCTGTATCATTCCCGGATGATCACGTGTATTATTCCCGGGCCATGGTGTACCATCTTGCATGATCCAACCTTCATCAGGGACCTTTTGAGCCTTTGCAACAAGACCATTAATACGAATTTTGAACTCTTCATATTCTCTCTGCATAATAAGGGAAACGTAAGAAACAATCCACCAAAGAGCCTTATAAACTATAATGTAGGTCACCCGTCGACGGCAAAACAGAACTTACTTTCATAGCTCTGCGATCTTTAACAAAAGTTGGTTGAATTTTATCTTTCAAGTAATCAATCTTTTGAGCAAAGTACCATTCAGGAGCCCTTGGCTCAATGTTATATTTCTTGCAAAAAGGAACCCATTTTCTTGCAAACTCTGAGGTTTCAGATAGTGACTCAAATGACAGCATGGCAGCTCCGTCGTCAGACACGTAGCAAGAAACCTTGTCAACAGGGTAGTCAACGGCAAGGATAGATAGTACAGTGTTTGCTGTGACGAGTGGTGGTTCCTTTAAAGGATCCACGGTACTCACAAATATGTCAACTGCAGCTAGCTGTGATGGCTCTCCTTCCCGTTCATACCTTTTAAATAACTCTGTATTAGACTCGTAATTCCTTGATTTTCTTTTCTATGGGCAAACAGCATGAAATATAGACCAACTTTGAACAATTTTTTTTGAAAAATTCAGCTACAAACTTAAAACCAGGCACAGAAGAGAAACTAAGTAACAATTAATTACTGACTTTAGCAAACCAACCTCATTTTACTTGTTTAAACCTGTAAATTATTTGTGTGGAACTAGTTGTAAGTTGGTTTCTAGTTCAGGCCTGATTTCAAGTTGGTTGCTAACATCAAGAAAAACTGTAAAGTTGACATGCAGTGTGCCCTTCTTTTCTAATAAGAGGTTATTATAACATCATGCAACTTACAAAAAGATATCTATACTACCTTAGGGATAGCCGGTCTAGATAAGTCTCACGGTTTACTGGAAGCCATTTAGGGAACTGATCCAATATCCAAGAAATTGCAAACCAAATCTCACAGATAACAGAGAGTAGCCATAATGGATATGCATTTGTCACAGGATTTGTTATTCGGTAATGCAAAAATATGCAAAGAATAACCAGACGAAGAACAATAACCATTCTGTATGGATTTATCCTGGATGATGGAATCGACACTTTTCTTGAAAGTGGCTGACGGGCTTCATCATTCCTACATAAGTACAACAGATCATATTAATCATTCATCGTAAACCAATTAAACAATAACACATGCTTTTATTAATTTATCAGCAAACAAACTTACAGTAATGAATCGTCAAGCACATCTGTACTTGCATCAATATCTTGACCCCTTTCAGAAGCAGCACGACTATTTGTCATTGGAACAACATTCTTGTCTTGTTTCATTTTCCATCCATCAACTCTTTCTTTCCAGGCCAGATTCCCTAATCCTGTGGATCCAAATTCTCTCACAGGATCCACAACTCGAATATTAGCTGCAAACAATATACTTCCCTTCAAATCTGGAATAATTAATTATAAACATAACTCAGTTGCCTAATTACAGAAGCATAAAAAGACATACGAGATTGATGCGCATATGCGGAATAAGGGAGAGAATGTGTGAGCCTTTCACCACCAGGTGGAGGAGAGGATACCGAAAGGCGTTGAGGGGAAGCAGCAGATAACTCCCCAGAAACCTAAAGAGAAATAATAAATGTAATAAATCATAACAGTAAACACAGTATATGTTGCATCACTTGGAAAAATGCAAGAAATTAATGATTTAAAAGATGCATACCTCATGCCCACCAGTGAGCAAAGGTATATGGTTATGAGAAACCTCTTTATCATAATTTGGAGCACTATTATCATCCCCTCTTCCATATGTCATGTGCCAGTTCAGCATCCTCTCTGCAGACTTCTGTTTCTCATTTTGAGTTTGCGAAGAAAATGGGAAATTGGTGGTTTCATCATCACCATCAATATCTTCTTCTCTGTCTCCAGGAATAGCAGGGCTTCCTGTGATCAATTAAGTTAATGTTCAACTAATTATACAATAAGAGAATGGAACTAACTCAAATTGTTAACGTAATAAACACGATAAATATACAATATCAGGAAGTATGTTTATTAAAACCTTTTAGTCGTTTGTATCTGGTTTTGCATTGAGGGCAAGACTGATTGCCATCCTTGCGCTCATATTCATAACAAGGCCTGCAAACCGGAAATGCACATACATCACAGGCAACAAAAGGATCTCCTTTCGCCGTGGTACCAACAGTATCACCACAGATCTGGCAAACCTGACCCCCAACATTCTTCATAGAAGTCCCCTAAACAATCCAAACGTCACAAATGCACATCAGTATGATCCCACTACTGTATTCCACTTCAAATTCATTCAAATTTCACTCGGATCAGCATAATCACGATGAAAACAGTATATTAACGTGATTCCACATCTAGTGATCTAACCTAAGCTAAAATTGCAAAACTCGAACACATTTAATAAAATATTCACAGTAATAACACCAGATCAGAGAAATTACAGCAATTTGACAACGAAAACGTGTAATTAGCAGCTATAATCATAATAAAAACACCGATAGTGATACTAACCCCAGTCTCTCCTTCCGATTCCATCACTCCTTGCTTACAAAGCAATCAATCAACTACAAACACGAAGAATCAATCGCCGCAAGCAAACATAACCACAGATCTGCACGCAACAGCACCTGATAAAACAAGATCAACGTTTCAGTTCCCTAATTCACCAAACCAAACACGAAAATCAACCATCGCAGTAGGTGAAAATCACTAAAACCTCAGTCAAACATTCACATTCACGATCAAACACGCACGATCCAATCAATTAACGTAAAATCAAACTAGTGTTATTAACAGATTTGAATTAGATAACATCGATGAAAAACATTCGTACCTGTGAAGATCCGGAGTCAATGGTGCCGAACGCTACAGAAACCGAGAGAGTCAAACACAAGGGGACATCAATGGCGATAACAGATCAAATCTGAATGGAGAATAATAATAGTAATAATAATAATAATGGGGATCTGGATGATGATGATGAAGCAGAGAAGAAGTGTAATTGAGAAGCACAAGGGTGTAGAGAGTAATAGTATATAAATACAGAGTGTGTGTGTGTGTGTTATTGCATTTGATACAAGATGTTCCAGCTGTTAACAATGGTGAGATTGAAATAGCTAACAGACACGAAAGTTACATAATTTTTATTTTTTAATTAACATTAAAATTCAATATTGTTATAATTATTTTAATTAATTTTAATTTTGCTTCTTAAAGTTTAATAAAAATAATTATTTTCTTTTAAAAGATTAAAATATTAATTTACCTTTAAAGTTTTAAAATTATTTCAATTTAAATCCAAAAGTTTTATTATTTTGGATTAAAGTTGAGACAACTGATAAAACTTTTAGAAATGAATTGAAACAACTTATAAAAGTTTTAGAAGTGAATTGATATTTTTAATATTTTGAAGAAAAATGGTTATTTTTATCAAAATTCAAGGAGCAAAACAAAACTTAACTTTAATTTTTTATATTCAGTAAGGAAGATCATTAAAGCGTAAGTTTTAATCGACCTTTAAACAAAAATATACATTAATTTTTTTTAGCTCATTAACAAATAGACATATTAGAAAACACTACATAAACTTCAACGTCACTAAAATAAAAAAAGTATAGATGTACACCAAAAAAATCAATAAAAACAAATCACATGTTATAGGTGCTTTTTAAAAATTTAGTTATGCATTAGGTGGTTTTTTCTAGACCTTATTGTAGTTTTTATGTTTTTTGACAACTGAATTAGCCTCAGAATAATTTTGTGTCTCGTTTCTAATTGGTTGCTTTAGTATATATTTATTTTCAGTGGGTTAAAAATCAATATCTATTTTGACTTAAAAGGTGGTTAAAATGTCTAATTCGATGATTTTTTTTTCTATAATGTATTTGTATTATTTAATAGCCAATTGTATTTTTTGTAATTACTAATTAGCAGAAAATGTAAACATGTCACGTTATTTATGCTGTTTATTGTAATGAGGACAATAATAAGGTAACTAGCCCCACTACAGTTTTTATAATATGGAAAAAGAAAGTTGTTGAAATATCAAAATAATCAAGTTTGTCTTTTTCTTGCGTTTCGGATCAACGCACCGACAGCAATTTCACACCGACAGCTTATAAAAGTCATTACTTTAGGGGCGTTGATGTGTCTTAATTTTGTATATGAATTTTAATGTCACAAGAAGCTAACAATACAAGAGTTTTACGACTCAATATCTAGATGTAGATAAGTGGTGATTTTTTTTTTCTCTAAAGGATTGTTTAGCAACTTGGTGTCATAAGAGGTTTGATTGAATGAAAAAAAAACTATGAATCATTCAATATTTTTTTAAAACTTATTCTTTAATAAGATATATTAACCATTAATAGTTAATTTTTAAGTGAACCAAACGCACTTACATCTGATTGATTAAGACGTAATCTTTTAATGAAATCATTAAAATACTACCAGACATCTTCTAAGTCGTTTAGGATTGCAACTTCTAACGTTATAGGTTGATTTTAAGAAAACTTTACGTTGCTGGGATAATTGATGTTAAAAAAATCCTTAAATCGTTTAGGATCGCAACTTACAATGGTATATTCATAACTTTCGAAAACCTTACTTTATTGTGACACTTAGTATTAAGAACTACGAAAATTAATTTGAAAATAATAGGAGTACAAATATATTATATTTTACCTTGGTTGATATACACCATTTAACTAAACTAGTTTACGATTCTTCAAGCATGTATAACTAAATCTGAACACAGTAAATTTTATAATAGAATTACATCTGTCTTAATTCGTACCCAACTAAAATAGTCACATATAGTTTAAAAATCAACTTACGTTTTCTATAATTTATTTGATTAAAAAGCATATTGGTCCTTATGGCATTGCTTAATTTTTAGGTTTACCGTAAGTTTTGTTTATTGTGTTTAGTCAAGACCAATTTTTTATTGAAAAAGTGACATTCTATGTCATAAAAAAAGTTTGAGCACTACATATCCCCGCGTGACACCTTTTGATGTAAGAATATATACTTAAGTAGTTAAGTATAATGATAATATTGAGTAAATTGTTAATGGTTGAGTGAGTATGCAAAGATTGGTGTATGTATTGTTGATTGATAATCATTATTAATGAACTAGTGGAGTGGTGAGAAAATTTCAAAAGCAGGTGGTTAAATTTAGTTGGTTGTTATTTTAAACCAAACTGGTTGGTATCATGTAATTGGGTTCTTTATATATCGGAGCATGTTGGATCTAGATTGTATAGAACTAGATCATTTTTGTATAGGCTTAGTACTTGAATCAAGTCTTGTAATTAATATTTGTAACAGTCAATATATATATATATGTGCATTGAATCTATAGGTTAACCCCATATATATGTGTGTTGATTTGTGACTTGACAGGAGAAACAATATACTTGGAAGGTTTTCTGAAATTGACCAGGTGTAGGAAACATCTACGGATGAACATTGTTGTTAGTCCGTAGATATGTTTCTTACAAGATCAAATGACCAAGTGAATGTTCTTGCGGATGATCAAGATCCATGAAGTGAAGACTCCTACGGAAGAAGGATTTCC
>BJCO01361856.1:0-12411 GCA_018326465.1 Flaveria floridana | reverse complement strand
ACGCGTATGGGGCTATACGACCCGTATAGAAATTTTGGGGTGTTGATTTAAAATAATGGGGTGTCTATTTAAAAGGACCCTTAAAATTTAGTAAAGGTATCAACATTCATATTTACATAATCTAACTCAAACTTAAGCTAAAGTTTGACCCAACTTGAATTATAATTAAAATAAAAAACAATTCTATAATCTCTATGAAATAGTACAAAACACTTTTAAAAGAAAGCATAGATGGATAAGTATATCATATTTTATCAACCAAAAACTTACAAATAAAACATTGCACATTTCATGACACCAAAAAAGTGAACTCAAAACATTTTTTTAAGATATCCTTTTGTAGATAGATAAAGAATGAGAAAGAACTAAAATTGAGTAATAATTCAAGATATAATAACTATTTTTTAAAAATAATTTGGTTTCAATTAACTTCCAAATCCTCATATATCTGAGTGGTTTTCTTTAATTTGTTTGTATTAGTCACAAAAAATTATTTCGAAACATTATCTCCAAACTTTAACAAATAAGATGTATATTCACTACTGAATTTGGATCTAGATGCAATTATAATAAGCAAAAAAACATACCCTTTGAACGTAGGATTCCGGCATCAATGACCTCATGACAGCAAGATGTTCATTCATCTGTTTCCTGCGATTTCTCTCAACTGCAATGTGAGTCATTCTTTGAGTTTCAGCTTCTTCTTTGTTCTTGCAAACCCTAGGTTTTCTCCTCCTCTTCTTCTTCTGCACCCCTAGATTATTCTGACTGTTGTCTTTATTATTACTGTAATTCTTTTCTGGGATATTATTATTGCCACTGCAGTAAGCTTGGACCGCCATCGACATCTTGGCAGTGGTTGCTGTTAGAGAAGAATTAGAACTTATAAGATTCTCCATGGGAGTTAATCCTGAAAGTTGTTGGGATAAAAGATTAGGGTTAGGGTTAGAGTTGTGATTTTGGAGGTGGAAGAAGAAGCTGCTACAAGGGTTAGTGATAGCGGTTTCGGATGAGTCATTGCAGGTTAAAGGGGTTGCAGAGATGGTGTCATAGATTATGAAGTTGAGGAGTTCATTGGAAGAAAGTGTTTCTAAAGCCATTCTCTCTCTCTCTCTCTCTCTCTCTCTCTCTCTCTCTCCCTCTCTCCCTCCCCCTCTCGCTCTCCCTCTCGCTATCTCTCTCTCTCTCTCTCTCTCTCTCTCTCTCTCTCTCTCTTATCTAATGTGTGGTGACTTCGGGCTTTTGTGTTTGTTTACATACATCTATATATATATATATATTATATGTGTGAAGAGTAGAAGTGTAGCCCTATACTACACTATACAATATATTCAATCTTTTTCCTCTCTTTGTTTAACCTTTTCTTTTGACTATATTGACTTACAATAAATTATTGTTAAACATTTGTGTTTGAATGATTAATATTAGGCGCAATCAGCTTAATGAACTTGGTACCACAAATTTTTGTAAAAACAGATATTGAACTTGTGGTACTCTTAAAGCTATACAATATATTCAATCTTTTTCCTCTCTTTGTTTAACCTTTTCTTTTGACTATATTGACTTACAATAAATTATTGTTAAACATTTGTGTTTGAATGATTAATATTAGGCGCAATCAGCTTAATGAACTTGGTACCACAAATTTTTGTAAAAACAGATATTGAACTTGTGGTACTCTTAAAGCTATACAATATATTCAATCTTTTTCCTCTCTTTGTTTAACCTTTTCTTTTGACTATATTGACTTACAATAAATTATTGTTAAACATTTGTGTTTGAATGATTAATATTAGGCGCAATCAGCTTAATGAACTTGGTACCACAAATTTTTGTAAAAACAGATATTGAACTTGTGGTACTCTTAAAGCTAAACATATCTATAAGAGATTGTTATGTTATTTAAGATGTTTAAGAAGACTAATTTTAGTCTTCTTGTAAAATGAGAAAAAACATGAGTCCATATAAAATCAACCATTGAGAGAATGTCACGTGTAACTAGAGACTACAATCTATTCGTTTTCTTTTTGAAGTGACTAAAAATTATCTTTAAATCAAAACCATCTAATCACAAAAAACATGTATTTATAGGTTACAATTTAGCTGTCTTCTTTTCCAATGGCTAAGGACCTACCTTCAAATCACCGGAGCAATGTAGAACCGTCACATGAGTACTTTTGTCATGTGTTAGTGAATTGTTTTAGGTTTTACCATGTAGGGATGAGCTCGGTACCGTATCTGTACCGAATCAGTACCGTTACCGAAAGTACCCGGTCCTAAATTTTATAAAAACGAGTACCGGTACCGGTACTGAATTTGGTATATGGGTACAGGTACCGGTACCGAATTTGGTATATGGGTACAGGTACCGGTATTTCGGTACCCGGTACCTCTTTGGTACCCATTACTCCACAATATTATTTTTTAGGCTTGCTACATGATGTATGTTTGGTTACGGTACCTAATACCTGTTTTTGTATATATTACCCAGTACATGTTTGATATCCGATATCTCTAAAAGTTTATAATAACTAAACAAAAGTAAAATGTTAAAAAAATCCACATAAAATGATTGTTTCTTTACTTTTCCCATTTTTCGCTAACTCAATTCACACACTAATCCACTATTTATTTCTATTAAAATCATAAATAGCGTATCTTTTGACATTGTAGTGAAGTAAGAAGAATGATATTAAAAAAATAATAATTACCCTCAAAAGTCAAAACAAAATACAAGTTGATGGGGTGAAAAGTATAAAACAAAATACAAATTCCAAAATAATCTATTCCTATTCGGGTAGTAGGGGGACTATACGGTACTTTTGGGTAAAGTACCGGTACCGGTCAGTACCGATCCCGAAATATAAGAAAATCAAGTACCGGTACGTTACTCATCCCAATTGCCATGTGTTTATGACACTTTCTACATTACATGAAGTCATATTTGGTTAAAGCAAGTTATACTGGTGTTAGTATGAGATGTGTATGATGATAAGAATACTAATAAGCTTTAATAATCCTTGTCATGTATTTGTGAATTGGTTTAGTTTACATAAACTCGTGATATGTCAAAATATAAATACATATATTTATACTAAATTACCTTTTTAAGATCTTACATACGTGTCTTATCATGCACATTATTAATTTTTATATCATCATGCGCTTAGTATATGTGCACAATTGGTTTCTATATCTATCACATTGTAATTCGATTGACTTAAAAACCTTATGACATATGAGGTATTCCTTAACTCTGTTTCACTTAAAGGATCATGAACAAGTCATTTTTTAGATCTAGAAGGAAACTTATAACAATTATACACACTGTATAGTTCCCAATGCTCACACCTTCTTAGCACATGATGAGAAACATGCAAATCAGTTCAGGCTGGTTTAACTCCATAGTCCTTCCATTCTAACATTAATTAATTTGTGTTCCAAGAATGTTAAAACTAACATACATTCTTGTACAACTTAGGTTTCTACAAATCTTTTAAATGCATAGGAAACCATGCATATATGTGAAAACAAAATGGATCAATATCCTTTTGCCATCCTCCTTTGAGGTATGTATGGTCAATTTTAATTGCGAGACCATCGATTTTAACTAACTAGTTACCAAAAAGCAAAGGGTTTTGTGTAATGCATGTGAAAAGACAATGAGGCTATGGGAGATGAAGAATACATTTAAAACCGCTAAAAATACTAATAAGTATTTAATAACAAATTATTAGAACCAGTTAAAGTTTAGGTAGTATTTCTGGTCACTTCTTCCAATGGGTAATGGACGGAATATCCTCAAAAATATATTTTAAATTGACAAACGTCCGAAAAACATTAATTATTTGAAATCTTATCTTTAAAATCAATGACAAACTACCTATGTATTATGTGTTAGTATATTCATACTTTGAAGAGTTTAATTAATCAAAATCTTATCCCAAAACTCAAAAGCATCGATGGTTTGTCTTATCAATCAAGAATCACCTACGATATTTTCATCGATATATATATATATTTCAATAAATTCTTTTCTTTTCAGATTTATATTAACCATATGTTGGCAATCACCGGTGACGTAATGACATATATTTATAGTTTGTTTTGGGGGATTTTGCAAAATATGCCTCTAATTCGTTAATAATTACCAATAGATGTAACTGGTGATTCCGTTAAAAAAATGTGGTTGATGATAGTCATCTTTCTTAGCAATGTATTATTTTTCATTTTCTAATTGTTCTTTTATTTCAAATCATGTGAAACCAAGATGTACTCATGTACACAAAAAAACTTATACATTATACGTCAAAAAAATCAATTAACTTTATTAATTTAGATGTCATATTAAAATCTAATCAATTTCAAATTCTTAATAGACCAATATATTTAAAGATAGATTAAGCTTTGAACCTATATAGATATTAGATAATACTGAGATGTTAATATTCTTTCTGCATCACATTCCTACAATAACAGTCTCTTAATCACTTATCACACTGGTTTAAATAATGAAGCCTATATTTGAATTAAAGTAAATGGTTTTGTGTCATTTTTTCTTTCTATAACGTAAGATGTTTGCAAGTCAATTTAGACGTTACCCGAAGCTATAAAGTAGGTGATAAAGCTGTCTGTATTTTATAAAAACGCTGATCTCTTCAGTGTGGTAAATATTTGTTTGAGAAATTTTGATTAAAGGTAAGTCTAAAGAAAGTCAAACATGTGGCTAATAATTGAAGGATGGGCTAATCGGTGAAATTTTGTTTTTTTGTTAGTCTCCCTTTTGTGATGTAGAAAAGCACAACACCTTTAACCCTTCTCACGTGCATCATATCCACGTATTTCCAATTTTTAAGCATTAATTCTTGTATTCTTTTTAACATAATATGTTCTTCTTTTAATCTTTTCAAATCATTTTACATCATCATTACAATCATTATAAAATATAAAAACACTTTTACAGGAACCAATAACTAACAGAGGAGATCGCAAGTGTTGTACGGGAAACAATGTTCTTTTTTTTGAACGGCCAACATAAAATTTATTATTTCACCAATTGGTGAACTAGCAAGATGCTAGACACTTAAAGTTATACAACATACATCCACCAGTGATTACAACATACCACCTAACTACTACAAACCATTAAACTCAAAACATAACCATACTTAATCAAAATACATCAAACTTTCTCCACTTTTCCAGATTTAAACTTTTGTCCTTTGATCTACTTTTGACCCAAAGATAACCGAGTGCTTTTGTTTCTTCGACCACCTTGTGTACAGACGATTCTTTGTTGTTAAATATCACATCATTTCTCATGCTCCATAAACACCATAATCCGGAGAGAATAACCACATGAAAAGCTTTCTTCCTTTTTTCCGATCCATCATAGTACTTCCACATGTCGAGTAGGTTACTTACATCGAAAATAAAGTTGGAACTATATTTGCACCATTGAAAGATAACTTGCCACATATAATCCGCGAAACTACATGAAGAGAATAAATGCCCCGAGGTTTCTTCATATTCACCACATAGCACACACAAATTCGATTGGACAGGAACATTTCTTGCGATCAAGCCCATCCGAGTTGGCAACCGATCCAACTCCGCACGCCAAGCAAGAATACAAACCTTTTTAGGCACCCAATTATTCCACTCGAACTTATTCCGGGTCATTGTATTCGAACTCTGCTCCAAAGCTCCTTTTAGACTTTGAACGGAAAAAAATCCTTCATCATTAAATGACCACACCCAAGCATCGGGTTTGGAAGCATTTAGAACTGGGCAATTGGATGTTAAAAATTACATAATTGTGAATACTCTCGTCTTTCTTCCTGGGACTCCACCCTATGTCTCCACTGCCAACAAAAACCAGACCGATCATAACTTGCCAACAACCTATCTGCAACCGAACAATGCTTGTCCGCCTCATTTTGAAACAATGTTGGATAGGAGTAAGTCAACGGTTCCGATCCAATCCAGTTATCTAACCAAAATTGAACCTCGGTTCCCCTTCCGATCAAACCTTTAATAGCCTTGTTTAAATCCACCCCAATTCGACAAAAAACATTATTGATATTAAAAATCTGTTTCCACGAGCCCGGAATCGATACTTTAGCCGGAATACAACTCCAGTTTCTTGATTTGTTATGAATAGTCCATACCACTTTCCACCACATACCGTCTCTATCTACCTTAAATCTCCACCACCACTTGGCAAGCATTGAGAGATTAGCATCTCTTAAGGAACCTAATCCCAAACCTCCATTTTCTGTTGATGCAACAACCTTATCCCAGGCAATCCAATTTATTTTAATTTTATCTTCTGCCCCTCCCCAGAAAAACCGCCTTCTTATTTCCTCCATCGTTGCAACAACCTCTATTGGTGCTTTGAATAAGGAAAAAAATAAGTGGGTAGTGCGTTCATGACTGATTTTAATAGTGTAACTCGGCCACCAATCGATAAATGTCGTGCTTTCCAAAGTGAGAGTCGATCCTTGAACATGTCTATAACCGGTTTCCAGTTCTTTGACAAATTCATATTAGCTCCGACTGGCAAACCCAAGTGTTTAAAGGAAAATGAACCCACCTTACAATGCAATTTGGCTGCCATGTTTTGTAGATCCTCTCCAATACCAAAAAGAGAACTTTTAGATAGAAAGCCCAGAGGTTAGATAAAAACAACTCAATATCCTTCCAAGATTTGTTACATTCAACCGATTCCAATCTCCCAGAAACACTACATCGTCTGCGTATATTAGATGAGATACAGTCGGGCTCTTCGCATTGCAACTCATGCCTTGATACACCCCAATTGCACAAGCCTTTTTCATCACTCCGGTTAAAGCTTCCATGGCTATTATAAACAAGAACGGTGACAAAGGATCACCTTGCCTCAATCCGCGACTACACACAAACTCTTGAGTAGGTGATCCGTTTATCAAAACCGAAGCCCTTGTTGTGGTCACCGTTGCCATTACCCATTTTCTCCATATCTCTGAGAAATTCATTTGTGCCATGATAGAGTCAAGAAACTCCCAATTTAAAGAATCATAAGCTTTATTTATATCAATCTTAAAAAACATTCCTTGCCTCTTTACTCGTCTTAACTGTGCCAGTAATTCATTCAAAACTAGTGGACCATCCATTATGCTTCTTCCCGCCAAAAAGCCCGTTTGTTCCACCGATATGAGTTTGCCAATAACCCCTCTTAACCGGTTCACTAACACTTTGGCAGTTATCTTGTTTACACACCCAATTAGACTTATCGGTCTAAAATCCGTAGGAACCAACGGGTCTTTTATTTTTGAAATAAGTGCAAGGAAAGAAGAAACACAACTTCTATATAAATATGCACTTTTGAAAAAAACCTTCAAAAAGTTTCACGAAATCATCCTGCAGACCCGACAAGAACCTTTTAATAAAGGAAAAATTAAAACCATCGGGTCCTGGAGACCGATCCCCATCGCATTCCCAAACAGCGTTCTTTATTTCCAAACAAGTAAATGGCATAATCAATATGGCAGCTTCATCCATCGTCAGCGAGTTGAGATTGAGGCATATAATTGATGGCCTCGATCGGTTGGGTTCAGAAAAGTGTGTTGAGAAGAATTCATAAAACTTATCTTTTACTTCCACAGGATTCGTTACCCACCTTCTTTCAATTTCCAAACCATGAATCCTATTACCGGATTTGTTAGCATTTATAATACCATGAAAGAATGTTGAATTTTCGTCCCCATCTATGGCCCATTTTACCCGGGCTTTCTGCCTCGCATCCTTTAGCTTCAGCCTATCACATTCTAGTATAAAGTTTTTTTGCACTAGCTCTTAAGTCTAACTCCTCGCTATTGAGAGCTTGTGTTTCAGCCTCACCTTCAAGATACTCTATCTTTTTTTTCATTGTTAAATATTGTGCATCCCTGGCCTTATTCGATTCCGAAATCCAGACCTTTATTCTGTTTTTAGCCAACGGAGTTTTTTAGCAATCCGAAGACTGGGATCTCCAATGAACCTGAAGTTCCGACATAGGCTAAACACGAACTCAGTGAACCCAGGCCGTTCTAACCAGGAATTATAACACCTAAATGGAATATGACCAAAATCCATCGACACAGTAGAAAGTAATAGAGGGCAATGATCTGAACATTCTCTAGCCAGAGCTGACAAGGCAGCCGTCGGCCACTTATTCATGAAACCACAACACACCAAAATTCTATCAATTTTACTCATATGTTTACCATTGTCGGACATATACATGAACTGTCTACCCCCCATACTATATTCCATTAAACCAAGATCATTGATGAATCTGTTGAAATAATTAGCATTTACCTCCACAAATTCGGAATTGCATCGTTCTGAAGGTTGACGGACATCATTAAAATCTCCTCCAAACATCCAAATTCCTTCAAAATCATTTTTTACCTGACACAGTCGATCCCATAGACCACGTCTGTCTACCGGGTCATTAGGTGCATAGACATTCACCACATTCAACTTTGTATTCACTCCTCCTATAGTTCCTGAAATCACCATGAAGTTCCTATCCTTGAAAACCTTTTCACAATGAAAGATCGTCGGATCCCACAGACAAGCAAGCCCCCCCGACCTTCCAACTGCATCCACTGTATCCCATTCCAGAATACTCCTCCCCCAAAAGTTGTTGAATCTAAAAAGCCTTGAATTCTCAAGCTTTGTCTCTTGAATAGAAATAAAATGAACACCATAACTTGATTTAATTCCCCTGATCCAATCCGATTTCCTTGGGTCCTTGACCCCCCTCAAATTAATAGAAAGGAAATTCATAAGGAACTTTGGATTCCACCTTCACCAATTATCAATGCTTCTACTTCCTTGACAAAACCTTTCATTTGGAACCCTAGAACTTCCCCGATCTGACATGTTAGCGCTACTTCCTCTAACACATGCGGGTCTTCGTGCCCTCTTTCCGCCATAGATTGCACATCCTGAGCTGTCCCCGTTGGCTCCCGATCATCTAGACCACTACAATCCAATGGTCTTTCTATGTTAGGTGATGACACCCTGTTGACTGTGTCTTCCTCAATAAATCCTTGTGATTTATTGACAGGAGTATTGAGATCTAATAACTGGACATTTGATGGAGAATGGTTACTAAAAACTCGAATTGGTGGGCCTTGAGTAGATCCGGATGAAGGTGGGCTCCTTAAAGCTCTTCCTCTCTTGCCTGGATGTGGTACGAAGCTTCTCAACCGACGCTTCACTCTCACCTTCCGGCTTCCCAATTCTCCGAAACTCCTCCGGTAGCGATTTCCGGCGTACTTCCCCTTCCTCCAGATCATCCTGAACTTCTTCTTCCCCCATGTTTTTATGACACTCCGAATCATTCGTCGAATCTACCATTTCAGTAGTTGGGCACCAAGACCAGGTTGTTTCGGAGACCCATACCGGAAAACTTTGTCTCCTCCATGTAATATTTTTTTTTCATCAATCTTGTTCCCTTGAGTGGTGAGGACAACACATTTACCGACCGAATTATCATAGTCCATCCATGAAAATTCAAACTTACGCACTATCTTCCCAAACAACTCACCGATCTGATCAAAGGTCTTGTCTTCCCTTATTTGTAACGGGACTCTAGGATCCGTAACTCCACTAGTCTTTTAAAGGCCATACTTTCTCCATTCCATAACGAAGCCTCCTCGAACAGGGTTGACCACACCTCTGACTGTTTTTCTATGAATTCATTAGCTTCTATTTGGTCGTGAAAAGTGATAAGTACCTTAAGTCCTCCAATGTAGGACACTCCAACTCTGTTGAAGCCATTTCTGTTTAGCTCCTGTCTTACAGTGTTAACAACTTCCAACCTTCTTGCTACTCCCACTACTGATCTTCCTACACAATGAACCGGGTACCCGGAACCTGCTCCTTCTACATTGAGGCTCTTCATTTTGGTGGGTGTAGCCTGTCCCATATTTTTGACCATATCCTTATATGATATTCCATATTGAGAATGGCCCAGCTTGTTCTTTTCCAAATTGCCTCCTTCCTTTTGATCATTTTTACCCCAAATTTCTTTCTTCTCTTTTTGCTTCCATACGTAACCAGATACAAATCCAGGTGGGTAGGTGATTCTATTATGGCTCTTATCATATTTTGCTAATGAAACAGTGATCTTGGCCTCATGAATTTTTATATTATTCAAAGCCACCAATAAACTATTTAGATCGGCAATACCCAAGTATCTTACAAATCCAAAAACATTCATCCTTGTATCTAGTTTTTTTGCTACGTATGCATCTGTAATCCTGCCATATGGCTGGAATACCCTCCACAAGAACGATTTCGTAACTCCTTCTGGTATGTTTTCCACGTAGAAGGTAACTTCATCCTCCTTTTTTCTCCAGTTGTTCCTTCGGTGACGTACCTCTGTCCATGTTCTATTAATCTTTTTTCAAAGTAAACTTCAATTTCACTCAATGTAATGTAATCTAAATTAAAGCAAATCATTAAGATCATGATTTTACTCATTGTGATTTACGATCTGTCCAAATTAACTTAACACCGTTAAATAATTGTGTTAGTTACATAAGCATTTAGTTGTTTTACTAATAGGAGCTACTAATGTAATATAACCAAAATAATAAAAGATTACTTGTGTAATTTATTTAAATATTTATTTATTCAAATTAATTAAAATAGGATAAAGAAACCACAACTACAACCACCACCACCATCGCACCATATCCAGTGGTTTCAATCCCTACCGCCATGCATCGACGATGAAGATGGACAACTCTATCACAAACCAAAGACCTCTACGTACTACGCTACCATCATCGACTGCTTGACACCACCATCTTCATCTTCATCATCATTATTTCTTACCATCGTCATCTCTACCACCATCGATTGAAGACTTATCCAGAGCATAATCAAAGTCACCAATCAAAGCCACTATCGATTTACCACAACTGTCGGATCAATAAATACCACCACTAAATATTCATCACCTTCAATCGAAGCCTTAACCTGGCGGTAGCCTGTGGTGTGGAAGTTGTAGACGGGTTGGGGTGGGGGGATAGGGTTTTTACTGATTAGGCTTTCGATTAGAAGAAGACCCTTCAAGTTTAGTGTGGCCGGTTAAGTAAATTTTTACAAATGTGGTTTTTACTGATTAGGGCTTATTTTTTGTAAATTTTTTATTTACTTTTTTATGAAATTATAAAACCTTCTTTATAATTTTAAGTAAATTTATGACATAATAGTAAAACTTATTGAACTAATACATAACACTTAATGAAGAATTATCGGTGATGTGATACATGTTAAAAACCTCACGCTGAATAATTTTAAAAATTATATTTTATAAAATAGAATTAAAAAATATACTAATTTTTTAATTATAACTATATTACAGGTTACTTCATTAGCCACGTACGTCATGTAATTACACGTCATAAAAAACTGATGGACTTAACAAACAATTAGATTGAGACTGTTATTAGTAACAAAGTTAAAAGTTGGGTTTAATAGTAGTCAAATTATTAGTGAAGATTAAATTTGCCAATAGTAGATATATAGTTTGGATCATTAAAATCTAATGTTTTTTTTTTTGATAATATGAATATTAATTATTGTCAATGAATTTGTGTGGGGATGTGTTTAAAGTACATCTATTTTATGTTTAAATAGTGTTGTTCTTAAATTTACCTATTATGAAAAATGGTCCGCCATGAACAGTAACCAGCGGCGCTGGTTGGTTCTTTTTTTTTTGTTTTTTTCCTGTTGTTTATTTCGTTATTAATCTATTTCATTGCGCTTTGGTTGTATGTTTGTTTATTGGTGCAGTTGGTTTGGGTTTTATATTTTTATGTGTTTGGTTGGTGTTTCGAGTTCGGGGGTGGCTGGTTTTCTCTTTTTCCTCCTTTTTGGTTTTTATTGAGTTAGTGGGGCACGTGTTTCTCTCTTATCTATCCGTTGTACCTTCTCTCCACATTACCGCCTTGCTTTCTTCTTCTTCTCTCCACATTACCGCCTTCCTTTGTTCTTCTTTTTCATTCTAGATCTACTTTCTTCTATCTTTTGACGATGTTTGTGGCTGCGTGATGTTGCCGGTTTTACTGTCCAGTGGTTCCGGTTTCATCAGCGTTCTTTTCCGTGTTTGGAGATTGTGGATTTCGTGTATTCTCCGCAGTGATTTGTAGGTGAGTTTGCTTGGCTTTGTCAAGGTTTTTCCCGCTGGATTTACTTCGTTTTGCCTTTGTTTGGTTGCCTTATCTCGCTGGATTTATTTCGTTTTCCTGCTGTGATTTGTAGGTGAGTTTGCTTGCTTTTGTCTGGTTGGCTTCCTCTTCGATTTGTAGGTTCGTCGTGTTTTTTGCCCTGTCTTTATTATTGGGTTGTTATGGTGTTGATGGCTCT
>BJCO01361852.1:0-10184 GCA_018326465.1 Flaveria floridana | reverse complement strand
TGCTTTGGTTATTTTAGTTGACTGTTTCTGGTGTTGTAATGGCAGGGAAACTGGCTCATCGCTTGAAGAGTGAAGGTGCTAGAGTGAGTTCATGATTTATTAATACTTTTATGTCTTTATATACTTCAGAATTAAATCTTGAAAAGTTATGTGTGATTAATGTAATACAGAGTGAAGTATTTTTTGGTTACTCTAATAATGAAATTATCTGTTTAAAAATGTGTAGATATTATTGGCTGCTGGTGATACGTTTAGGGCAGCTGCAAGTGACCAACTGGAAATTTGGGCTGAAAGAACCGGCTGCGAGATTGTTTCAGCTGAAAAAGAGAAGGCAAAAGCATCAGCAGGTAGACAATTAAACCAAGCGAAATAACTTTAAATATAGTTGATTTTCTGGCAGCTACTATTTCTAACTTGTAATCTTGAAGTTCTTTTTGAGTAGTTCTATCACAGGCCGTTAAGAAAGGGAAAGAACAGGGTTTTGATATCGTGTTATGCGATACCTCTGGACGTAAGACATGTTTTTCAATATAATTAATTAAGTTTTCACTTCAAGTTCAACTGATGTTTACCGACCATTGTTTATTTTATGTTTTATAGGTCTACA
This sequence comes from Flaveria floridana, assembly GCA_018326465.1. Classification (NCBI taxonomy): domain Eukaryota; kingdom Viridiplantae; phylum Streptophyta; class Magnoliopsida; order Asterales; family Asteraceae; genus Flaveria; species Flaveria floridana. The sequence continues at coordinate 9,577 of BJCO01361852.1, read as the reverse complement.
TACTAATTATAGCCTGATGGAAGAATTGATCGCATGCAAAAAGGCCATTGCCAAAATTGTTAATGGTGCTCCTAATGTACGGTACTATGGTTAGCCGTCTTATATTCATTACATTGCTCCATCTTAGTTTCATAAAAATTATAGCATTTGATCACCCCCAGACCCTACTCTTGAGTGGGATATACTAGGTTTGTTTGTTTGTTTGTTTATAGCATTTGATCACATAGCTTAATTGGTAATTGTTTAAGTGCTCTTTGATAAGGTCCAGACAAGATAATTAGATTACTGTTGTGTAAGATGACAATGGGCAAGTAAGCAACTTTTAACTTGATCAATTGTGTATTTTCATAGACCAAGTGTAATACTAGGATCCTTGTGTGCCTTAAGAAGCCAATGGGTAACTTATATATAGAAAAAAAAGGAATTCTTTTTTTCATGTATCACTCACTAAGTCAATTCCATAAGTCTCATCTTTATATCATTTTCTACATCTTGAATTTCAATTTTGCACATTTCTTTACTGATGGGTCCCATCGTAACTGTTAGTTATATTAGGGATTACAGGTTGATGTGTATTCCTACTTTAGATATGTTTGGTTACTTTATTTACTCTTATATTGTATTGGAAGCTGTTAACATTGAAATACACAACAATCCTTCCAATCTTGCGCAAGGCATTTTATTTGTCTTAGTTTTTTAAGCAGACAGTGTTGACAAATAACGAGGGGTTACATTTTCTAAGTTGCATTTCTCTTTTAGTATATGTGAAAATAAAATAAAACAACTGCTGGACGTTAAATATTGAAAAGATTCATGACCAATAACTAGCGGTTACATTTTCCAAATCTTTTTGAAGATTCATGACCAATTCGCTATTTGTTTGGCTAGTTCCGTCAGTATTTTACATGTTAGCTTCTTCTATTACCGTATAGTTAGAGCACATGAAAAGAAACTAATATGATTTAAACATAATTGCTATGTTTTTAGATCTTTGTTCACAATCTCACAGGAAATTTTACTCGTTTTGGATGGAACAACAGGCTTGAATATGCTTCCACAAGCAAGGGAATTCAATGAGGTAAGCTTCTGAATTTATTATCTTACACTATGCACTACACACACTTGAGAAATAAACATATTTTTGTTATGGTAGCATATTTTATACAAATAGTTATTAATATATGAGTTGCACAACATCATTGGTGGCAGGTTGTAGGAATAACTGGTTTCATTTTGACAAAACTCGATGGCTCTGCAAGAGGCGGTTGCGTAGTATGTGAATGCTTTCTTTCCCCTTTTGAGTTCATGTATAATTTCATATTGATAAATAATTATCACTATTAATCATGAATCTTGAAAATGACTTCTGCTTGCAGGTTAGTGTGGTTGATGAGCTTGGAATTCCAGTGAAGTTTGTAGGTGTTGGGGAAGGGGTGGAAGATCTTCAGCCATTTGAGGCAGAAGCTTTTGTTAATGCTATTTTCTCATGAGGAAACAGGTTAGTTTGTTTCATTTTTCTCTAATTTAATATCCTCCGTCTCATTAATTTTGCAACATGTCACTTGGAATTTTAAAAAAGTTTGGTAGTGTTTGTTAGATGGCCTAACCACCCTTGAATACAGAGAGAGTAATGTAGAGATGGCAAGAACTTCAAAACACTTTTTTTTCATACTTCTATCAATAATTGGTGTAAATTGTGATTACAACATTATATTGTTTCAATAATCGTCTAAGTTCTTAGCAAAATGATCTGTAAGCAGCCTCTTTATCCCCTAAAGTTTGCCTACATCTTACGCTCCTCTGATACTATCAAAAGCTTTGCTATGGATAAGATTTGCTGGGTTTGGTTATGGTTGTAGTTAATTTTTTTAGTTCTCGCCTCTTTGACGTAGAGATTAAAAGGAGGTCCATTCATTTTAAATAAATGGGTTGAAATTTCCATCTCTTTAGTATAGGACCGCCAATTGTTTTTTTAACCGAGGCTTAGAATCCAACCGAAGACGTCCGATTTGTTTTTATCTCTAATCTATTTGTCACTAATAGTAATAGGAATCAAGGAGACAAGATCAACTTTTTAGAAATGGTGCAGAAAGTAGCCCCAAGTAGTGTAAAATCATTTTTTTTTCTCTTTAAATTTTTGATTGAAACATTTCTACTAGTCCACGAGAAGAAACAACTCCTTTCATTTCCAGCTTTTGTAATTACTTGTCTAGAGAGGTGCCTTGGAAATGGCCCCTCTATAATGCAATTCCTACTTTGTAACGCAAATGATGAATATGAATTTAAAGGAGTTTAACCTCTATTTTTCTATATCATCATTTTCCTTTTCTAGATCATTGATCTTGGTAGTGTGAAGTGTTTAGTTTCCTTATAAATCTTGGTGGATTAATTTCTTTTAAAGATTAGAGTTGTGGGTTCTTTGCCTTTCTTCTTATTTTACTAATTGGTAACAATTGCTACATTGCAATTTTGTTTTCAGTTATGGTTTCGAGGGTTTCGTTTAGAAATTTTAATCTAACCTTTGATTTCACTTCTATTTTGATATTAAAGCTTAGGTTTCCACCCTTAAGCTCTATTTAGATCAATTTCTTGTTGTTTGTTGTTGGCGTATCTTTTTTCTTTCTAAACCAACTAGTATCACCTAAATCCTTGAAAATGGCTATGCCTAGAAATCACATCCTTAAAAGAGGCTCACAATGAATGTTGGAACATGGAACTTTGAGGCCTTCCAAGAGTAGGTGGGTAGGTTGTGGTTGAGGAAGGAGGAGTAAGGATAGAAGGAACGGTGATGAAATTCTCAAATGGCTGTCTTGCTTTTCTAATTATACATAACCCATACCCAGATTGGACAATCACATGGTTCTTTCATGTGCTAGGTAGTTAAAGGCGCAAGGCAGAATTTAAGCGCATTCGTGAGATAACAAAAGTGCAGTAATAGAAGAATAAAAAATATAAACTTAATAAATTAATACTATTTTAAGTATAAAAAATTATTTTATAATATCATTCTACATTACATAGAATAACAATAATTAATGTTCTTTTTTAAATATATATTTGTTTCTAGTGATCAAATAATATAAGTGAAGAATAATTCCAAAATATATAATTTGGTTGCCACATGTTATCTTTAAAACAATCTTCAATTTTAGAAGAAAAATGAGGCTTTTAATTTTGGTGTGTACTTCACATCTACGGTCTCTTTAGAGTTGGCTTTTCTCGTGTCCAAATCTTGGTTCCTCTTTATCTACAACTTTATTTCTACTTTAGGATCTTCTTTAGCCAGGTTTTGGTTCTGGAGGGCGATCGTGTCATGTGCCTGTGTGTGGGACTATGACGAACTCTAGTGAGCGTCTCACATGCGCTTTTTCAAGATCATCACCTCGCTCATCTTTAAGGCGCCTAGGCCTCACCTTGCTTGAGTGATAGGCGCACACCCCTTGCGATTTTAGTACATAGCTTTGTGTTTCTGAAGGTTGATATCATATATTACCAAAATAGAATGAAGGATTGGGATGAGTGAAAACTAGCTTTAAAATCAAAAGAGGTCTCTTTGAATGGCTTGTTATGCCATTTGGTTTGCTTAGTGCTTCAAACAACTTCATGAGGTCAATGAAGTCCTAAGATTTTTCATTAGTAGCATGTTCTTGTGCACTTTGATGTTATTCTTGCATACTCAAGATCCCTAGAAGAGCATTTAGATCTTGTGAGAAGATTGTACCTTTTGAGGAGACAAACTTTACAATAATATGTAGAAATGTGATTTCATGGTGCATATTATTGTCTTTCTTGGTTATGTGGTTTCTAAAGATGGAAACTTTAAGTGGTAGCAATTAAATCATGGCCCACTTTAGAGATAAGGAGTTTTCATGACTTCCGTTTTCTCTGTAGTGGGTTTTGAATTTTGCCTAAATCAGTTGTAACCTGCCTTTGATTCAAATTCTAATGCTAAACTCATAGCACTATAGACTATATGGGGTTTGTTGATTCGAAAATCTGCCCTTAGTACTTCCTTTAACCCGTTTAAGAATACTCCCAACAAGTAGTGTTCGGACTCGTTTGAAATCCGAGATGATTTTTTAACAAACTTCTGCCTATACTCTTGGATTGACCCGTTTTGTTTAATGCTACATAGGTGCTTGTCAGGGTTTTGGAATTCTACATGGTCAAACTTTTTTGTGAGGGCACTAACCAGTTAGTTCTGTAACTGACTGATCTGCAGAAAGCCATTAATAGAAATCTAGCGCGTCTTTTTCCAAGTGCATTGAATCAACATCAACTTTCTTACAAACAAACAAACAAACAAACATACCCAGTATATCCCACTCAAGAGTAGGGTCCGGGAGGGGTAGGTGGTGACGAGTCTTTCCTCTACCTTGGGAGGTAGAGAGACCGCTTCCAAAGAGACCCCCGACTAGAATATCATGGTATTGAAAGAACTTTTCTGCCTTTAAAATCCAGCCGCGTGGGTCACCACTATTGAAGGTGGGAAAAATTAATTTTTGTAGAAGGCCTAAACTGGTGATTGCGCCTCCAGGAGCTTTCCCTAGCTTCATATTGCTCGAATCTTACATCATCATAGCGGCTAAATCGACGGCGTGGTTTGTGTTTAGGATTGGCTTGTGATTTAAACTCTGCGACATCGTCTTTTAAGCTTTTAAAAGACTCCAATCGTGAGGCAATGGTTGCAAGTTGTGCAACAATCGTATTAGGATTAGAACCTCCTTATGGTGAAGTATTGTTGCTCCGGGTCTACACCATCGTCTTCCGACAATGGAATCAATGATAGAAACTTGAAAATTCGATTAACTGAAATATAAAATAACAAAGGATAGTTGGCCTGATTCGAGATAGGCAGATCTCCAAATACAAGAACACAATAATCAAAATACTAGAAAAAGAAAAAGAGATGACTATAGGCCTATTTATTCTAGTGGATTGGTGGAAGCTTAACCTTTATTTTAGCCTATGAAATAGATGCTGAAATTAGACATGGAGGTAATTTGGGATAATTACTTAAATTAGGAGGTAATTATGCATATGATTGAGATGATCAGTTTGTAACCCATCTGAAATTGTAGTTACTCTATTGATCCTTCCAATTCAGTTCTTATCTGGCCACTTTTGATTGGCAAAATCTACTCAACCGACTTTGAATCTTTGAAAGAAAATTTAGTTTAGCAGTAACACCTACTATACTTAATTTTGACATGCATTTAGAGCTTAAATGTAATGCAAACGGTGTTGCTATTGGGCAGTCCTCATAAGAAAAACGACCTAGAGAGAAGCTCAGTTTGTCCAAGATTAATTATAGCACATGCCACAAGGAGTTCTATGCCAATATCAAAGCTATTGATCATTTGTCCTAGCCACTTGTATGCGACTCTCAAGTACATTAGTGGCCAATATAAGCTAAACCCATGACATTCTTTAAATGTACTCTTTTGTATCTACCTCAAATGTGGTGGCAGATGCTCATTCTCGAAGGCTATGTTAGTCTATTTTGGAAGGTCGAGCCATAGATTCTATTGTCAAAGAAGAACGTAGAACTTATCCAAATTTTGCTCGAACTATTGGTTCTTCTCAATTTAGCTTCCTCTAAAACAGTGTCTAAGTTATGTATACCTAAAGGCTCCATTCAAGATTGATTGATTAGAAAAATTCATGGTGGTGTTTTAGCAAGTCATTTGACAATGCTAAAAGACTTCTGGAGATATTGAACGGGCATTCTAAGAACCTTTTTGAGAGATTGGGATCTTAAGCCTTCTCATGTTTGTTTGCATTCAATAGAGCTTCTAATTACTCAACCAACAAGAGCCATTTTAAATGTACTATGGCGTTTTGGGCCATCAAGAAGACACACGAGCGAAAGTTGGAGGTATAATAGATGAGAATGTTGTTGATGTGTGGGCACACAAGATTAGACTGGATAAGTAGAAGTTTTCGAGATAAACTGGTGACACATCTCATATAAGAAGGATAAGAGAGGGGGGATTGAGATGGTTTAAGCATGTGCAAAGCAGAAAAATGGCGACGCCTATAGGACACGTGGTGACTCATTGTGGAGGGTAGGAGGAGCACATGAAGACCCAATCTGTCGTGGGAGAAACAAATTAATTGGGATTTGTTAGACATGCACCTCTCCGGGCACATCGGATTGGTGATGGGAGTTTTGGGACACATATGATAAAAGGTTAGGGATTTTTAGTAAGGCGTATAGCTTTGCCTTAGCTTTGTCTTCGTGTCTTGGCATGTTCTACCATTTTTGTTTGCATGTCTTGACGTATACTTTCTAGGTTTTTCGTGCTTCCTTTTTCATGTCCTTTTCCTTTCTTTTCTACTACTAGTATTCACATATGTTTTTGTATTTTATATCATAGGAAAAAAGAGGAAGGTTTGTTGAGATGTGGGTCTCATTTGGGAGCTGCCTCTTAATCTACAAGGATAGATGTAAGGTTTCCATCATCCCACCCTCCTAGACTCTACTATATGAATGGGATATTACTAAGTACGTTTGTTTGTCAGTAGAGTAGTGGGTGGTTAACCTTTTTTCTCACTTTTACTAACCCGCAACTGCTACATTACAATTTTGTCCTTGATTTTGGGTTTTTGTCGAAGTTCATTTTTTTTGTTACCAATAACTTTCATGGGATATCTCATTATAGAATTTGTTGCAACTTGAATATAACATTAAGATCAAGTTCTATTTAAGTCGATAGTAGGGTGACATGCACGCCGGTATCTAGAGTGTTGCCTTTTCTTTTATACTTGTATTTTAGCAACAACGATGGCTTGTTTGTAATGAAATTGGAAATTAGTTCTTCATATACCTAAAATTCACATAATGTTGTGTTTTTGTTTGGTATATTTCTATTCCAATACCATTGATATATTTAAAAGCTATCTATCCTTTCGTAAAACAGTTTTAAAATAGTTTCTAGTACGTTTTGACTTAAATATCAACCGCTTAACACGATAAGTAAAACCTAGACCACCTTTACTAATAGTTTTTGTTGTTGCAGGTGCAGGAATCACTATTGACTAAGATCTGTGGTTCAGATGTTAGCAACACCATAATGCTCGAGATAATGCGATGAAAGTAGGCAAAAAGATAGTCCGCTTATTGCTAGAAACATGTTGATGAATGATGCTAATGCAAGATGAGGTGGTTGTGATCATAATTGGCTTAGGATTATGAGACGCGATGCTCGAGTTTGAGTACAATAAAGTTGTTTATGTGAAGATAATTCAGGAATATTATTCATTTGGGATGAACAAAAGTTTTGCCATTTACTTGCAATATTCTCCATCTTGATCTTTTGAGGCTTTCTTTTGATCATTGATTTAGAGTTTGTGATCATAGTTGCATATGTTTGATCTTGAGGTTATGGATTCAAGCGGTGGGAAACAGCCTCTTGCAAAATTATAGGGTAAAGCTGTGTACATCGGATCACGAAGTGATCTGGCCCCTACGCAAAACGGGAGCTAAGTCAAGCACTGGGTATGTCTTTTAGTTGCGTATTATTTATACATATATGTGTTGTAGACATGTTTATATGTCAATTTGGGTTGAGCCGAGTGATAAGGTGATCTCATTCTTATTTCAACTAAACGGGTCCGGGTTTGACGCTTTAACAATTGGGTCTAAGGTGTTGTTTATGATATAACTAGGATTTATACCCCGATGCGCGTTGCGCGTCTTAAAAGCGAGGCTCGGACATAGTCGGTTGCGGCAGACACCGAAGACGACCGCGCCAAAGCAACCGACACCAGTTTTGGTGTGTAATCACAGCCACAGGACAACCAAAACAAAGGGTCTGAGAGGAACACAAACCCATATTGACAAACAGCATCATCCAACAACATTAGATGACCAACCAGAATATCATCGACATTACCAACGAACAACTATGAGAAACCAGATCTGAAAACATTTAAAGGATTATAGAGCCAAAGAGAGGAAAAGCGTCAGGTGGTTGCAGCACCACCATCGTCACCATAACCAATGTTCATTCAAACCGGCCTAAGCTGAATCTCAGATGAGCAAAGGCACATCAACATCACCATCATCACAACATGGTTGAAGTAAACATCATCGAAACAACAATATACCCAACAAAAGAATATATACAGATGAGCTCAAGCTCAGGTCTCAGATGAGAGAAGTCGCATCATATCATCTACACCATGATTTTCCCAAGAACAACATCAGCCTAACAAACTGGCATAAGTAAACATAATTGACTAAAGAAAAAACCAAAACAAATCAAGGTGTAGATATGCTTTTTAAGTATCATCGACCCAACAAACCCAACATTTTTCGACAAAAACATCATGGCAACAACATGCCTAAACTAAACATCATCCCCACAATGTCATACCAGTCTCAGATGAAGCATTGCTCATCATCATCGACTAAAACTAACAACATGGTCAAAACAAACATCAGCAAGGAAAGAATAGACCAAAACAGAATCATCCAACAAACAAAAAACAAAACAAGACCATGTTTAAAGTCTGAGATAAGTATTAAGGCAACAACATGGTCTAGGTAAATGTAGCTGACCAAATAAAAAACCAAAACACCAACAAAGTCTCAGATGAGTTATTCCTCATCATTATCGACACAACGAATCTGCCATGCATCACTTAACAACATCCACCATAGGAAAACCCAAAAGAGGTCATGGTTTACTCTCCTGTATACCAAGATCATAGATTAAGCCGTAATCGAGACAATGATTCCCAAAATAAAAGATTCAAAGAACCAACATTATTAAAGTAGTCAGTCGCCGCTTAGAATGCCGGTGAGGGCAACTCCGGCCAGCAACGACCATCACTCCATAGCACAACATCTGTGGTGGCTGGGGATTCCGAGATAACGACAACGACTTATCACCCCTACCACCATAACAGAGCTCGTAAAAGAGGAGAAGCACAACGATGCACATGCAGCGGCGACGCCCGGATCTGATGTCAGAGACATCGACGACCATCAGACATCGGCCATCACAACATCCATCACCAGATCTACGCAAAAGAGGGCGCATATGGGTGGTCAGAACAGAAGAGTCTCGCCGGTGATGCGTTTGCATGTAACGATGGTTGTAATATCTGCCTCCAAAGCCTCATCTCCGCCACACACACATCGTCGTTTGCTACCAAACCACCACCAGTGATGGCGATGGGCGGCAACACACCCGCACACACAGACGAAGGCCGGCCGGCAGATCTGCAATGTAACAAATGCTAGTTGCATTACAGGCGGTGGCGTGCAGGTGGTGGCGGTGCAGCCGGCGCAGGAGGCGGTACAACCGGCGAATCACGGTGAAAGAGAGAGCACTTTCTCTCTCTAGAAATGAGCGGATGTCAATGGGGATCTGAGCTCTTTCTCCAGTTTAAAGTCAAGGGGTGAGATTGTAAATATACAATACAACTGTGGCAAATTTTAAAACTCAAATTACTTAACTGCTTCTTCCCTTCGTTTATTAACATATAGGGTAATGAGGTTCATAGGTCAAAAATTTGATGTGGTAAACGACGTTGATAGTCCACTAGCTCATTTGCTTGCTTTTAC
>BJCO01361851.1:0-13354 GCA_018326465.1 Flaveria floridana | reverse complement strand
CGTGATGCAATGTCCAATTTGGATTGTGACAAATGGCTTGAAGCCATGAACATTGAGATGCAATCCATGTATGACAACCAACTGTGGGACTTGGTTGTACCACCTCTTAACTCCAAGGTAGTTGGAAGTAAGTGGGTTTTCAAGAAGAAAACCGATATGCAAGGAAACTTGGATACTTATAAAGCTACACTTGTAGCAAAAGGTTTCACTCAAACTCAAGGGGTTGATTATGATGAGACCTTCTTACCAGTTGCAATGCTAAAGTCTAATAGGATATTATTTGCCATAACTGCTTATTATGATTATGAGATTTGGCAAATGGATGTCAAAACTTCTTTTCTAAATGGATATTTTAAGGAAGATGTCTATATGGTTCAGCCTGAAGGTTTCGTTGATCCAAAATATCCTAACAAAGTATACAAGTTAAAGGAATCAATCTATTGATTAAAACAAGCATCAAGAAGTTGGAATCACCATTTTGATGAAGAGGTAATCAAATTTGGGTTCATCGAAAACGCTGATGAAGCATGTGTGTAGACAGTGAAGTTCTTGGATGTTGCAAAAGCAAGGAAGATCCCAACAGCCTCAAGTCTTGCAACAGGTGCTAAGAAATCTGTGTAATCAATTCCTTCCTCTTGTATGTACCCTTAAACAACAAGCCTGGCCTTGTTCTTGATGATCAAACCACTGTCATCCTTCTTGTTCCTGAACACCCATTTTGTACCTATAGGGACTTGGCCTTTTGGTGGTGGGCATAAGTTCCACACCTTCTGCCTTCTACGTTGAAGCAATTATTCATGCATTGCTTCAACCCAATTATTTTCTTTTAAGGTTCTTCTACTTTCTTGGGCTCAATTTGAGAGAGGAAGCATGAATACAAGAAGACTTTCCCTTTATGGGTTTGACTCCTTGTCTTTACTCCCTCTGAGACATCCCTAATAATGTTCTCAGCTGGATGGGTGTTATGGATAATGAGCCTAGGAATCACATCTAGTTGCATAGATAGATCCAAGTTAGAGATGTTTTGCTCAGGATTGTGAACACCACCATCAGCTGTTATCTCATATTCATTAAATGAGGACTGATTCAATGAATGTGTTACTACATCAGTTATTAGATGCTGTGAAGCAGGATCAACAGTTTCCTGTTTCTCCATGTCATTGTCTTCATTGGTGTGGTGTTGATTACTGCAGTTGTCTGTTGGTGAAGATTGGGGATTATTTGGCTGATAACATGTTAATACTCAATTGGTTCTAGATATGGTGAGACTCTATGGATTACCAGCTATGGAAGCTTGATCTTCATGTCTTCTTAGACATCTTGGAAGAGGCCTGATAACTCAAACATTTGATCTTCATAGGAATCTGTTTGTCCACCGGTTCCAGCTGAAACAATCTCACAAGTAGGTTTAGAATAGTTGGGAAACAATTCTAAGTTCAAGATATATTCAGGGTCATTCCGCTTAAAACAAGGAGTCTGCTCATTAACAACAATGTTGGATGATTCCTCAAATAGTTGATTCTTAATGTTGTATAATCTATAAGCTTTGGAGCTTGAAGAGTATCCAACAAAGATTCCATGATCCAACTTTTCATCAAATTTTGCTAAATTTTTCTTTGTGTTAAGTATGGTACACCTGCTATCAAAGGACCTAAGAAAACCAATGAATGGTGGTGTCTTATTCCATAGCTCATAAGGGGTTTTTCCATAAGGCTTAACTGTAAGAACTCGGTTCTACACATAGCATGCTGTGCTGACTGCCTCTGCCCAGAATATTAGAGGTAGCTTTGAATTAGCCAACATAGTCCTAGCAGCCTCAATAAGTGTCCTGTTTCTCCTCTCAGCAGCACCTTTTTGTTTAGGAGTTCTGGGAGCACTATATTGTATGGTGATCTCCTTATAGTCACAGAATGAGTGAAGAACTTGATCCTTGAACTCAGTCCCCTGGTCACTTCTTAAGATTTTTACCTTATGATCTATCTTGTTCTCAATTCTAAGAATAATAGATTTTTAAATTTCAGTAGTTTCATCCTTAGTTCTTAAAAAGAAAACCCATGTATATCTAGTAAAGTCATCAACAATTACAAGGCAGTATGATTTCCTTCCAATTCTGATTATACTTGTAGGACCAAAGAGATCCATGTGTAGCAAGTGTAATGGAGTGGTGATAGAGTTCATTTCTTTGGATTTATGAGGAACCTTATATTGTTTCCCTTTCAGGCAAGCAACATGATTATCCTTGCAAATAAATTCCTTTTTAGGCACACCATATACCAAGTTATTTTTGACCAGCTTGTTCATGGTCTTAAAATTAACATGGCACATTCTCTTATGCATAGAGTTGACTCGTCACCATTTGCTTTGGAAATAAAGCTTGATACTTCACCCAGTGGAGAAGCATTATTCATATCAAGCTTGTACATATCCACTTTTCTGGGAGATCTAAGAAGCACCAATTCCTGAGGATTTGTCATACTAGGTTTGAGGATAATGCGCTCATGTTCTCTTAAAAGCATGTGGTGCTTTTGGTCACATAATTGAGAAACACTTAACAGGTTGTGTTCAAGCTGTTTGACAAAGTTTACCTTGTCAATTTTTAACTTACCATAGGATACACTTCCCCTACAAGAAATGTATCCTCTAGTTTCACCTCCAAACTGAACAGGTCCACAATCAAAATGTTGAAATTGTTGATGAAGAGATCTGTTCCCTGTCATGTGCCTTGAGCATCCACTGTCCACAATCTATATATTTCCATTTTTGTCAAGTGGATGTCCCTGCACATAAGGTGAAAAAGTTAGTTGCTATTGGAGACCCAAGCCTTGTTGGTCTTGGATTCTTTCAATGTAGATGACAGAATTGAACCAAAATGTAGACATGGGGGTTCATTGTGGTTTTGGAAGAAGAGGTTAGGGCTGCAACATCTTCTTTGAAATTCCATTCCATCCTTTGGTTGATCAACAAAGATGAGCTTGATAAAGCTTAAGCAGCAAAGCTTTCTTCCAAAGCTTCTTTCTTTTCAGAAGAAGCTTTCAAAGCATGTTCTTCCGAAGAAGTCTTTACATAGGAAGGTTTCAAAGGAATTCTCTTTTTCTTTGGAATTTTCTTTGTCTTTACTTCCGAAGCTATTCTTTGTTCGGAAGAATGATTTTCTTTTGAAAGTAATTTGGCTTCGGAAGTAAGTTTTCCTATTCTCAACATTTGAACCATGTGATAAGGTCCAACTATGAAACCTTCCTTGACTTCTTCCTTCTTAGCATTATTTGCATAATGTGTGCTTCCAGGATTGTAGTAACAATCTTTAGCCATGTGGTTGTGCAAACCACACATTATGCATGCAATGTTATTTTTCAAGGGGTGTGCTGACTATTGTTTCTTGCACTTCTCAACAGTCTTCCCCTTTAGTTTCTGATCCTTCAGCTGGATAGGAGTGCTGGTACTACATTCCTTTCCTGGATTAGATTTTCCAACCACCTGGAATCCTGCTGAGATAAACACACCCTTTTGCTTGGGTCTATCTTGAGCTTGGATTTAGCTACTTTCTTGGCAGTTTTCCTGGCTGCCTTGGCTTTGTTTCTTCTGGCTTTTGTGGTCAAGGGTTGTTCATTACAGGTGAGGATCGAGTTTTCTACCTGATCTTTTCCTATTTTGGTCTCCATATTGGCATCATTCTTCCTCTCATAAGATAGGAGGCCAGCAGATGAAACCTCTTGCTCTTTAGTACCACATCTTGGTTGTCTTATAGACTCATAAGAATATGGTGAAGCAATTTCATTGGTTTCCAATCCTCCTTTGTTTTGATAACATAATTTTGAGTGGGAGGATGATGCAAGGATCGTTTGGATGTTATGATCTTCAATAGCATACTTCTTTGCTTTAGCCTCAGCTATGACTAGCTGGGCTTGAGCCTCAGTTAACTTGGAAATTAAATCTTTGATTTGAGTCCTTTAATTTGTTTGTTCATGCTTTAAAGATGACACAGTTCTTTCTAACTCTTTAGTTTTCATTTTATGCTTAGATTTTTTAAGTCAGATGTTAAGATGTTTAAGGCCTCAATATCAAATTTGATTTCCATGTTATAGTCCTGATACAGTTTGACTTTATCAATACAAGTTGGAGTGAAAAGATGTTCATATACCTTGCTATTATCAGTTCCAGCCATAAGTGCTTGAGCATAAGTCACTTCTTGCACCATGAAGGTCCAGTCAACATCTTGAACAACAACAGCAGTTTATTGTTTTGTTGAAGCAGCTTTATGTGTGGCAGAAGATGTGGAGGCTTTAGTGGCTCTTGGGTTGGATTTTCGAGCTCTGCATTCCCTGGCAAAGTAACCAAGTTGAATAAAGTTGTAGCACTTGGCCTTGCTTTTGCCAAACCCGAATTTGCTGTTGGTTGGATTTCGAGGGAACAGCCTTCCAGTTCTTTTAAAGAACTTCTTTGCTCTATAAGTCAGCAGGGCTATTTGTTAGACTATGTCCATGTATTCAACATCATCAGGGCTGAAGCATTCTTGATCTTCAAAGCAGAACTGAAAGTCACTAGAATGATTTCTTGAAACAAAGGAACAATTTTCCGGGAAGGGACTTGATTGAGCTGTTGAGACTTTGGTGTTTCAGGAAAAGCAATGTATGGACCAGAAGAACTTGGTTGCTGCTTGGAGTAAGTCAGATACTGTTAGGACTGGGGGTTTCTTGATCCTTCAGTAACAACTAGAGCATTGCTAGTGGAAGGACTAGAAATTCTATTCATTTGATGGCCTTTCTGAGTCTCCATCTCTACACGGTATCCATCGAGAATACCAAATAGTTCAGTCATTATGAGCGCATTCAAGTTCTCTGTTTTCTTGATAGAGACACAGTAGAAAGTCCACTCTTGAGGAAGTGCACTCATGAACTTCCTTTCTAGGTATCTTTTCTCAAGCGAAACTCCAACTGACTGAAGTGATGAGATAAGATCCATGTACCTGAAATATTGCTGACTAAGAGTCTCGCTAGTAATATAGGTAAAGTTTTCATACTGCTGCATCTTGGAGTCTTTCTTGGAGTCATAGAACCAGAGTACATCTGTGTCAAAGCATCAAAGAGTTCTTTGGCTGTCTTGCAATGCTCAAAGCCTAACCTGATGGAGTTTGGTATAGCTGTGAGCAGTACAGTCATGGCTTTGCTATCGATGTCCATATTCTTGTGATCTTCATTTGAGTAATCTTCAACATCCTTTTGTATCATGACACCTTTGCCATCAGGTGATGCCACCTTTGGCTCGCAAGGACCATAAATAATAGATCCCCACATTTGATTGTCTTGATACTTGATAAAGCCTTCAATCCGCATCCTCCAAGTTCTGAAATTTTCAGGAGTGCTCATAGGAGCTTTAGTCATCGTTTCCATTTCAAATTCTAGTGATTTCTGGTTCATGGCCATTTTGAGTAGGTGAGTAGGTGAGTGTATGAGTGAAAAGTCATAATGATTTGGGATGGTAAGATCTCACAATCAAGAGTCTGGAAGCTCTGATACCAATTGCAGGATCGTTACAAGTCACTAAACATAATAGTTCTCTCTTAAACTCACTTGGTTACACTCAAACGATACAACAAAATCTTCTAAAAGCTGATAGTAGTATACTAAGTAAGCAAGACACAAGAATAAGTTTTTCAAGATACTTGTATATATTAATTCTCAACTCAAAGATTACAAGACTCTTTTAAGCATGCTCTATTGAGCTTACAATGAGAACTAGATATACTACTATCTACAGCCAGTTATGCTTGGAAAACTAGCTAGAAAATACAACTAGACAAAATACTACAGATGCTAGAAGTATGTAAACTAAGATAAAGTATTATCCTAGTATTAGATAGTCATGACGAGCTCATGACTTACATTTTATCACAAACTAAGGTTGGTAACTTTACTAATCTGTGATGGATGAGCAGTGGATAAACTAAGGTCAACATACCCGCATGAAGTCTGTCAGCGTAGCTGTTGACTGACAGACACCTTACTTTATCCACTCTTCACAGTTGTTACTTCTGATGGTGAGTAAACTTCCAAAGACATAAAGTCTTCCGAAGGTACTTTGGATTTGGAAGGAACAACTCGTTCGAATCAGCTGCTTCCATTCTTTATCTTCTTTATACTTCGGAAGAGTAAACTTAGTCTCAGAAGACAAAGTTTCTCTTCGGAAGTTCTTCTAGTCTTGGCTTCGAAAGGTGGTGGACTTGTCTTAAAAAATGCAGCTTTGTCTTCAGAAGTCCTTCATACATTGTACCAAAATCAAGTTAGGTGTTTGTTTTGGTTGCACCAGCCTTATCAGACCCAACATTTGTGTTCACAAGCTTTGGTTTACGAGAAGATTTGAGTTGTTTTCCTTTGAGACAAGCAAAATAGTGGTGAATGAAATGGAACTCTTTTTTAGGCAAACCAATTACATGGTTTCCTTTGACCATTCTATTCATGTTTTTTAAATTCGTGTATCCAAAACGTCTATGCCAAAGTTGTGAGTCATGAAATGATGATTTGACATAAGATAAGTTTCTTGTTTAGGATGTGTAGAATTATGGTTTAAGACATAGGTGTTATTCTTTCTCGAAGTCTTCAAGACAACTCATTCTTCAGGATTTTTGAAATCCTGATTTTAGAATGTAGCAATGAGTGTTAGTGAAGTGAGTGGAATATTTCTTGTCATAGATCTGAGTCACACTAAGAAGATTGAAATTCAGATGCTCGCAGTAGTTCACTCTGTTAAAGCTTAGTAATCCATTCATCACAGATCCTTCACAAGTACTTTTGCCACCTTGTGAATCTCCACCAAATGCTATAGTAGTTCCTTGAAAATACTTGAAGTCATGAAGGAGGGAACTGTCTCCTGTCACATGTCTAAAGCATCCACTATCCACATACCATAAGCCGTTGGAACTATATGGACGACCCCACAAGCAACAAAGAATTAGTTAGAATATGGAACCCAAGCCACGATGGTGTTGGGTTGCCCGTTCGTAACCTTGACTGTAACTTCTTGATATTTTCCTCTAGGTAGTGACTTAGAGAATGATGCTTTGATGGGTTTGTGAGGGGTTCTACTTGATTTCTTCTGTTCAATTTTAACTGAAGTATCAGAAGAGTAGTCAAACCTTTGATCCCTGTTTTTATATAGAAACTGGTCACGTTTTTGAGTTTCAGAAATCACTTTTATTTTAAATCTTGGATAAGAACTGAGTTATTGTTTCATATTTTTAGTTATATTTTGTTTGACTCTCTTTGACTGCCATTAATCACGGAAGTCGTCGTCTGAATTTGAAATTCTTGATTGTTTATTACGTGGTGGACTTCTAGTTTTACCTTGACAGTTGAAATTGATTAAATAGGCTTGTTTTGTGGAATTCTCAAAGCTTTTTGATTGAAAGAACACTCATCTGTGTTGTGGTTAGACATGTCACAAATGTCATAGTACGTCTTTTTGATTTTTTGAATGATGAAGTTTCATTGTGTTTGACTAATTTTAGTTTTGACTCTAGTTTTGATTTTGATGGAGAAGCAAGTTCATCCTTTTTTATCTCAGTAGATTATTTTAGAATTCTACCTTGCTATTTGTTTTAAGGATTTCTTTGCTTATTTTGAGTCTTTCTCACCACTGTATCAAATTGGTCAACATCCTTTTTGTTGAAATTTTCAAAACTAATTCCTTGTTTTCACTTTGCTGGTGAGCTCAGTTCAATTTTCACTTTTGGTGTTTGAATCTAGGGAGATTTCACTCTAAATGATAAAGATGTTATTGATTTACCTTTGCTTTTCTTTGAAACCTTTTCTGATTTGCTTGAATGTTTAGGAGACTTAATCTCACCATCAGATCTTCTTTTAGAAGTGGGTTTCAAAGGCACTTTAGCATTCTCTATCACTGTGAGTCTTACTAGAATGAATTTCATAAAAGGGATGATGGCCATGACTGGACTTGTTTGTTTCTTGACACTTATATGTTTGGCTGAGCACTCTTTGATCTAAATTGGATGACCTAGTTTGATTTTATATTTACTTTTTTCAAAGTAAACGTTTGGTTATTTTGCAGATTGGTTATCTATGATACCATTGTTTTTTTTTAGTAACTTTAGGTTCATTTGACTCAGATAGAGTGACTGGCTCAGGCATGACTATTAATTGTCATTGTAGAGTGGAGGACAAGAATTATATCCTATCGCAGTCATGTCCTTCGGTTCTTTTTATGAATCAAGTAACTCTTGTAGCTTGGTATGGGAATTGGACGATCATTGATGTGAGCCATGATTGCATGATTTTGTAATTGAGGTTTGACTTCCTCTACATACAGACTCCAATCACAGACTCCATCTTATCTGATGACAAGTGCAATAGAGGTACATTGGCTATTTCCATGGGCTTGTTGAGTCAGTTAGTGCTGACTTTGATAAGACTATTGATGTTGATGCTAAAACTGATTTTGATGACTTGATTGAGGGCTTGAAATTGATTAAGAGGGTAGTTGACTATGTGAACTTCTCTAGTAGTTGTTGTTACTTGTGCATTGCATTCCCTTGAGAAGTACCACTCATACAATAGTTGAAACACTTCTTCTTAGATTTGTCATATCCAACCTTTGTATTTTCATTCAAGCTTAGCTTCTTTCCTTTTCTAAAAACATTCTTTCCTATCATAGCAATCATGGCCATTTGCCATTGTGAATCCATTTCTTCAACATCGTCTGGATCCATTTCTTCCAGTTCTTCTTGTATCAGGTAGGCTGAAGTGAGTCTTCCTCATTGCAACAAAGGCATTGTATGTAGCATTCTGTTCTTCAGATTTTTGATCAGCAGGCATGCTAGTAGGTGTGAAAGTAGATGGATTAGATGATAATTGTTTGTGTTGTTGAGATAAGACAATGAATCCTGTGGTTCTAGAATGATCTCTTTAGGACAGAAAATCATCTTCTTTAGTTATAAAAACATTTTCCACAGAATGAAATTAAGAAGGAAATTTTTATGCCTCAATAACTTGAGGTCCACTCAGATTTCTTCTTCTTTTGACCAACTCGAGAGCTTTAATTTTTTATATCCTAATGTGTAAGCTGGTGCTCTCTAATCAAGTGTATACTTTAGCATCGTCACATTCTACTTCCAACTTTTTGGCAGACTATACAACATTTTCTTGTTCATTTCTTTTCCTTTGTAAGTGACCCCATTATCTCCAAATCATTCACCAATTAGATAAATAGATGAAGCGGTTTAGATATTGACTCTCCCTTGGTGTGGTGGAAGGTTTCATATTGATTAACCAGTTTATCTTTGTTAAACTCAGTCACCTCACTGCTACTTTCACACATGATCTACAGTGCATCCCACACATCGTTTGTTGTGCCATATTTTTCTAGCCTTTTGAGGACGTCACCATAGTGTCAGAATGGAGTAGGCTTTAAGGTCAATCTTGATCTTCTTATATTCATCATCATCATCATCAAGTTTAAGACTTGGATCCTTAATAGGAATTTTGACTGTTTTATATTGTGCAGCTTGATCAGCATTCAAAGAAACTGGAATGTATGGTCCCTTGCTATATAGAAATCCAATAATCTAGATCTAAACATGAAATATAGTTCCTAAACCCGATTTTCCATTGCTTAAACTCATATTTGTGTTTAAGCATTAGTGGTTTAGAAGCATGACCAAGCTCAGCAAAGTTAATAGAATCCATGTTAATAAACTGATTTTACAAGGTTTGAATATGGATTAAACTGATTTTATGTCCAACAGTTCAAACAGTCCAAAGTCAAGGTATACTTGTATGTCTTCTATGAACAGTAGTAGCAGTAGGGTTTATGAACAATATTTTTTTTGAGTCACTTTTAGTTGATTTTATGTGATTTTGTTTGAGTTTTTCCAATGATCAAAAATTGAATGTTGTTTTTAAGTGTTTCGACTTGAAGAACAGTGACGTTGATGAAGTTTTTCTTTATTTTTTCAGTAGTATGCTTAGTAATAGTAGTTAACTTATTAATAAACAACTCATCCACCAGATTAATCGATTTTCGTTCAAGATTAGGTAGACTTTGAGACGAATTCGAGAGCCAAAGCTCTGATACTAATTGACTGGGTCCGAGAATGAAATTCTCTATTGATGCGACTTCGACAAGGATCGAATATGATGATTGAGTCAATGATTAAGTAGCGGAAATATAGAATCTAAGAATATTCAATGCTGAAATAATACTCATAAATGTATTGTATATTGATTGTTGGTAAACAAGTTACAATGGGTGCTAGGGTTTTCAATACAGTGAATTGACAAGCTTAAAACCTCAAGACGTGAGTACTGAGAATACTTATAATTTAAAAACATAGAAAAGTAGGGTATTCTTTTTTATCTATAAGCTGACATAAAGCCTGTACAAAATGACTAAACTACCATGACCTCTATACATCAGCATACTAGTCTAAGTACAAAAAGCTAATCAGCATTTGTGTTAGCTCATCCGCATTAACTAATGCGGATGACTTGTTGTTCATCAGCATTTCAAATGCGGATGAACAAACACTTGTCAACATTTGTGTTCTGTGCATCCAAAATATTCAATGCGAAAGAACAAGCACTTGTCAGCATTTGTTTAGACTATCCGCATTTGTATATGCGGATGAACAAACTCTTATTAGCATTTTTTCTTTTGTCATCCTCATACACAAATGCGGATAGCCAACACTTGGTCTCTATACTTTACCCGCATATGTTCTTGGACTTGTAGGATTTCACTAGAAGAACAACTATCAACCAACTCTTGAATTGACATGTATGATCATTTCAGGGTCCAACAATAACAAAGAAAAGCTTGTAGCAATACATAATCAACAGTGAACTCAAATCAATAATTTCACTAAAGTTCCAAGAATTACAAAATGATCATCAAAGAAACATATTTATGCAGGACCTAGGTTCACATACTGCAAAACTATCATTTCAAACTGTCTGGTGAAACTACAGTTTCGCATGCAGTTTCGCATGCCATAGAATACAATACTTGACAAAACTAAACTAGATGCTAATACAATAACGACTAAGTAATAACTAAACTATAACTAAGCAATAACTAATGGCAAGGTGAATACCACCTTATACACGATCATCAACTCATCTCCTCTTGAATAGGGGTGGAAAAAAGAGACTCATGGTACTCACTGAATCCCATATCTTCATCATCATAGAATTCAAGATTTGGGATTGGTTAGTTAAGGTCTAGAGGTTAGGGATGGTAACTTTTCCCTGAAGGTTGTTCACTAGAGTTTTAAGACTCTGAGTGAAGGCTTAATGCTAGGGTTGTGAGCTCATCAGGCAGAGCATAAGATACCTCAGAACTGATCAAAGAAATAATGGGAGTGGTTTGCTCCTCAGGAGAAGTGAGAGCTCTTGTGTCCACTTCTTCTGGTGTGGGTGAGTATATGGGGGTCTTCATAACCTAACTAGTTTGTGTAAGGATTCGTTTGGATTTTCTTTTGTAGGTAAGGGTGATTGGTGGCTGTGTGGTGGGTGCAGAGGAAAAAGGTATGGGTTCAATATGTTAGTTATATTTTAGTCATAAATCATATTAATTTTAGATACATATTTCAGCATACATTTTGCATTAGTTGCATGCATTTTTTTAATTATTTTATAAAATAGTAGTCTTGTGGGATGGAATCTACTTTTGTATATTTTTTTGTTTTGTAGGTTCATTAAATTGCTGGAAAAGAAAGAAAAAAAGAAAGAGAGGAGCTTAAAAGGAAATATTATAAAGTTTTGAAACTTTTAAGAACTCATCAAAGAATCCAAATTTAAAACCCTAGAAAAAAAGGGGAGTTTGTTGGAGGAGTGGAGGATAAATACGGCAGAAGATAATTGAAAAAGGGCATATGAAAAAAGGCTGCAAAGGGCATCTTGAAAACTAGAAGGCATCGACCAAAGAAAGAATTTTGAGGCATCTTGGAAGGTGGACAATCATTGCAGAAAAGAAATAAGGAATCTTTTGTGATTTCTCCACTAAAGGCACTTTTGATTATTTTAGTTTTTTTAAGGTCATTTTTTTATTTTAACATTTAATCTAGCCGCTATGTCCGGCTAGGGTACTTTTAGTTTCAACATTAAGGTTTAATTTCTATGGTTTTGATTTGCACTTATGTGAAATGATTATGAGATGTTTTTATTTTAATGGTTTGTTTACATGATTCTTGATCTTAAACCCGGATGTATTCCGGTATATATGAGATTGTTAATAAACCTGATCAACTTATTAACTTTTCTAATAATGTTCTTCAATCTTTAAGACCCTAATAAAGTTTTAATTTTTGATACAAGGAACAAATAATGTTTTTTGTTTGTCTGTGGGCCTAAATCCATTATAGAGTCATTTAATCTAGTTAAGCATTCCGAACGGCATGAGTGTTTAATTATAATTGATACTTCTATCGTTGCAACCCGCACGCTAAGATCCGAACGGCGTGAGCTTAGAGTAGCGGATTGGCTCTAATACATGAACTACGATTGATTAGACATTAGATAGAGTTGATATCCGAACGGCGTGATGTCTAGTATCGATACAAATCATTAATTAAAAAATAGTCATTGCACCGTAATTGTTAATGATCGTAAGCCAGTTCAAATCAAGAAATTACCTTAATGTTGAAATTAGTTTTCATATTGGAATTAATTTTACAATTTAATTAACGTCTTTATTAATTGCTTTTTCATAATTAAAAAATACAAAAAAATATATGAATTTTCATTTTTCTGGCAGAACCTTAACACGACCGCGTGGAATTTTCTTTACAGTTTTGACACGGCCGTGTCAGTTTGCTGGAATTTTTATATTTTTTTGCAATTTACTTTTAGTTTTAGTTTTTAATTAAAACCCCCACCTTGCTTAATGTTGGACCAAAAGAACCAATGAGCCAAGATCAGGAAAACCTCTAAGTCCCACATGCCACTGCAACAACTGCTGAAGACTCCCATCAGCTACTGTGTTCTCTTGCTTGAATGTCAGACTCGAGAGCATCTTAGCTCCAGCCTCGGCTGTTCTGGACTCCCATTAAAAAGCTGAAGACTCCCATCAGCTGTTCTGACAAAGTCTGAAGAACAAAGTATGAAGATCAAAGAACTGAAGAACAACAGCTGAAGACTCCAAAGTACTGAAGACCAAGTACTGAAGTCTGAAGTACTGATCTTACAAGTACTGAAGACTTCAAGTACTGAAGACAAGTACTGAAGAATCAAAAGCTGAAGAACTGAAGAACTGAAGACCTTCTACTGAAGCACAAAGTCTGAAGACAAAGACTGAAGACAACAGCTGATGATATCTACTGAAGTCATCAGCTGTTACATCATCTGAA
>BJCO01361850.1:0-16985 GCA_018326465.1 Flaveria floridana | reverse complement strand
ATACCTATGACACAATGATGATGTCAATCAATAACAAAATTCACAAAAATCAGACAGTATAGACACAATGATGATCCAAACGACAAAATTACGGTGCGAAAATTAACATACTATTTCAATTACAGTATATAATCGTCTTCATACGTACCAAACTGATGATCAATCGTCGACATCGGCGAAGTAATTGATGTAAAGCAATCTTCGATAGATGAATTCGATCGTTTGAATCTTCAACGATTGAAACTGATGTAAGCTGAAACTTCGTACGTTTAAATCTTCAACGATTGAAATTGATGTAAGATGAATCCGATCGTTTGATCGTTTGAAAACCTCAATCGTACAGAAAAAGTCAATATATCCCACACCTTCATCTTAATAAATTAGACTTCCTAAAATACCCCTCCTTCCATTTTTAAAAATATGACACATGTCACTCACCGATTGCTTCTCACACATTTTACATAATGTTCCCTTTGTATTTGAACTTTTCTCTTGAATTAATACAAAAGTTTTGTCGTTCAATTAACTTAATTTTCAAAGTTTAAACTTCAATGCATACTACCTTGTATACAGATAATCAGTTCCTATCAGTTATCTAAATAGACAATCGATTTTGGACCTGGAACCAAACCAATAATCGTATATTTAAATTATATGAACCGAGAATCGAACCTATATTATTAAAAGTTGTTCTTAATAGTTCTGTCCAGTTGGTTTTGTCGGTTCTGGTGCGAAAGAACCGATTCTTGCTCACCCCTAGTGAGTAGTTTGTTATATATGTGAATTCTTTGCATAGATAATTTGGTAATTATGTGAACGGGCAAGTTCCAAAAAGTTGTTTTATATTTATCACTTTAAGCAAATTGCAAAATCATGTCTATGTGATTCCTGATTGCAGAACCGGGGTTTAAGAGTTAAGATGTAAAGAACACAAGTAAGTAAAGAGATAAAACTTAAGAACAATATATATAAGGTTTTCAAGGATGATGTATATTAATCTCAAGTTCTCTTACAAGAGTTACAATGCATAAGAAATAAGTTACAAGACATTGAGATACTTTATACTACACCCTACAACCGGCCATACTTGGAAAACCAGTTGAAACATTGAAAAAAAAAACAAAATCAGTAGAGTCAAAAAACAGATAGTTTTTTTACTAGTGACTATATCATGCCATAGCTCACATCCTAATATAATACAAAAATAATAAATATATATAAAGTAGAAAGTTGTAGACAAAGACCTTAATGTATAGTTACAAAAGCATGGACCTTGTCTTTGAAAAATTGATCAGCTTTTGTAAAAGTACATCAGAGAAAAGCATTTCTTCTAAGTCTTTGGAAGAAATCAGTCTTCACTTCAATAGGCTTCGGAAGACTTTGTCTTTGAATCTTCAAAAGACTTCATCTTTGACTTTATAAGATTTGGTCTTTGGCTTCGGAAGACTTTATACTTGGAATATTTCTTGTGTAGAGTATAAAGCTTTCGTAGGAACTTTTAGCTTCAGAAGATTTTATACTTAGCATAATTCTCATGTAAAGTATAAACTTTCATAGCAGTTCTACTTGGTACTTGGTGCATGCATGCAGAAAGCCGTTTGGTTGCTTTGGTTGCATCAGCCTCTATATAAACTTTACAAATGCCCCCTAGGCTGATGTTACCAAAACTGAGAAGATTGATCTTCAGTTGCTTATCCTTATTAGGATTAAGGCCATTCCTTTCTTCATTAGTTGGTCAGGATCCCTCAGACTTTCATAATATCTTCTTATGTCACGGAGATCATGCAGAGGTCGATCAAGTATGTCTTGCTAGAAGTAGACATATTGACCACCTTGATCTCTGATGACATACCATCTGTCTGGATTAGCAGCAAAAGTTCAAGACAGGATGGGTCTTTTAGCTACGAGAGGTTGTACTATGGTAGGAGTTGGTTGATCAGCTTCTTGTTGCACCTTCTCATGATGTTCTAACTCATCCTGAGGTTTGGAAGTAGATGCCTTTTTCTTCCTGATTACTTTCTTTGCAACCATCCTTTTCTTCCTCTTTAAAGTGTTTAACTAAGAAAGCTGGTCTTGAGTACCATGTTGTTCTGTTGTGCCTTTCTCAGTTGGATCCTCTTCGCTCATAAGTTCAGAAGGAGAGAGAGTAGAACCCTGTTGTGGATCAAAAGATGAAGCTAGTTGTGAAGGTCCAGGTTGTGTTGTCTTTGGTTCAACATTAACCTCAACCTCAGGAGGAGCTTGACTTGGTGGAGAATGCAAATCCACAAGCTCTCCCTTCTTAATCTTCTGCTTGATCACCCTAATGTGCTCATCCATAGTGGATAGAGACATTGGACCAAGCCTCCTTCCAGAGAATCCATACAGCTTCAAGAAGCTCATCATCCTTTGTCTGTCAAGAGACTTCTTTTGGCTCTTTTAGATGATGGCCCTTGACTTTGCAGCTTCTTTCCTCATTTTTCTCTTAGCAGCTTTTTGCTCATTTATGAACTGTAGTTCAAGCTGCTTAAGATACTCAAATTCAATGTATTCAAATGAGAGGGGGAAGAAGTGCAGATGCCTGGTAGAGACCTGTGGCGCTCAGGTAGTTGATCATGTTTTGTCTATCAGCTTCTTTATCTATCTGAGGTGGTTCAGCTGCCATAGTCTCTCTTTCAGGACTTTCATGAACTAGGGAGAGAGGAGGAGCCTCCTTGTATAGTCTATTTTGTCTTCTTTATTCTTTGACTCTGAGGAGCAACTCTGCATCTTTTGCCTCCTTTCTCTCTTTGGTCAGCTCTAAGTCTGCTAGTTCATTTAACTCTCCTAAGTGAAGAAAAATAAGTTCATCAATGTTATAGTTTGTGGTTCCCAGATAGTTCAATCTGGCAGCTCTCAAATCATCATTTTGACTTTGGCATGGGGGCTGTCCTGATTGTAGCTTTTATGAAGCCTGAGAAACTAGTTAAACTCTCCCCCCTTAGCTTCCTCTTCCTCTCTCTTTCCTCCTCCTCAGTCTCCTTAAGAGTCAGTTTCCTTTTCCCTTTGTCACTCACAGCCCTTGATGACTCAGGGTGGAGAGAGCCTTGGCCTTTATTGCCTGATTCAGCAGTCAGGATCTGGCCAGAGAGAGGTTGTGAAATACCTTCACCAATTGGTGCCTCACTGAGGGTACATGATGTTGTTGAAGTGCTTAACTCCATGACAATTCTTACAGGTTCAGTCACTGGGCCTTCAGTCAAGGATTCGCTTTCTAAGTTAATCTTAGGGTCCACCTCTTCATCCAGTTGACCAATGACATTTCCTGCTTGCAATTGTCTTCTTCTATGTCTGAGTTCTTCCATGATCATGTCTTGAATTCTCTCAGCCAGTATGTCAGCTTGCCTTTTTTGACTTGGGTTGACAAGTGACATATTGACTAGAGAAACGCTGTCATAGTAGTTCAAGGTCTAAAAATTGAAGACCTCTTGCTGTCCTTGAACTCTATGTAGTATGGGGGCTCTTTTTTCAGTATTATACCTCCAACCATGTATTACATTTGCAGCCCTAAAAGGTGGGTATGACATTGCCATTGGTATACCCTCCTCAAATAAACTCCGGATAAGTGAGTCTACATCAATGTGAATGTGAGGAGGTTGCTGAGTCTGGACAATTGCAAGTGAGGTTGGTGAGTCCTCAATGTCCATACTCTGAGAAGGACTCCAGGTTCTATGATTGTAACAACTTCCTCCCCCTGTTTGGTAGCATCACCCACTTGCATAGGTGAGCTGGAGGTTAAGTCAATTACATCCTCAGGTTCGTGTGTTCCTGGTTGAATCCTTTTGAAGGGTATCCTAACTAGTTATTCCTTGAGATCAGTTTTCTCAAGTTGTTGATCATTGAACCTTCTTTGCAAGGTAGTCACTTGAGATTCCAAGTGACTAACCTTGGATATTAAATAAGTGCATGTTTTAGAAAGTTTTTGCACCTTTAGTCTAAGATTCCCCTCATTTTCAGTAGAAGAATCACTGGGGGATGAGATAATTGGACCTATGTCTTCTTCCTTATCACCAGCTTGTTGTTCTTGACTGCTGGTTTTCCCCTGCTCACTGACAACTTCAGTTGAAGTGTTAATGGGCTGGGTTACCATGGTTGAGGTCTTAATGATGTAATCACTTTTAGAAGTGAGAGCCTCTTCTACATGGATCTCCTGCATAGGTTCAGGAAGATCCACCTCAGTTAGGGGTGCATGATGTGGGCTAGAATATAGGGGACATAGGAGCACTTATCTCTCTTTGAGCAGGGAAGGAGAAGAGAGACTCATGATACTCACTGAGTGCTATATCTTCATCATCATAGAATTCTAGGATGCGCATGGGTTGATTTAAGTTTAAAGGTTAGGGATGGTAACTTTCCCCTGAAGGTTATTCAATAGAGTGTTGAGACTCTGAGTGAAGGCTTAAGGCTTGTTAGGTCATGAGCTTATCATCCTGAGCATGAGGAACCTCATGGCTGATTCTTGGTAAGATGGGAGTTGTTTGCACCTCAGGAGAAGTGGGAGCTCCAGTGTCCACTTCTTCCTGTATGGGTGGTGATATGAGGGCCTGCACAGATTGAATAACTTATGCAGGGATTCGTTTGGATCTTCTTTAGTATGTGAGGGTTGTTTGTGGCTGTGTGGGCATTGTTGAAGTGGAAGGTGTGGGTTCAACACTAGCTGGTGCTACTAGGTTGTTACTTTGAGCAATGAGCTCTAACATTTTTAGGACCAGGGCTATTTCTACCCTTGAGAAGCCTACAGTAGGCTTTCTCATTATTTTGAAGATGTCGGGATTCATCTGTCCCATTTTAAAAATATTACTTGTTCCCCTCAACTGTGAGGCCAGTTTATAGTTGAGAATGTGCTGGACATATCTAGGAAACATGTAATACTCTAAGGAGTCCAAGTTTATAAGGAAATTAGTATATACAAATTGAGAATACCTGAACTTGACCCAATGAATCATTCCATGAACTATGAAGGAGAGATCCTCTAGAATTTGGTCCCATCTGCCATGTTTATTAGACAAACTATGAATAACAACATGTAGAAGGTACTTCCATTGAGAGGAAACCTTCTATTTCTTAAAGGTTTTAACTGAGAAGTCCCTTTCATAGCCCATCTGCATAAAAGAATGATTTATAGTAGATTTTGGAAAGGACACTTTACCTTCTTCATCATCCAGTTGTAAGTGTGAGTTAATGGAGGCTAGAGTGATGAACAGTGTCCTCCCCTCCACTGTGGCAGACAATACCTTCTCCCCGTCCATGGTGACCTCTTGGCAGGTCCTCCAAAAATCCTAAAGATGATCCTCATAAAGTGGAGGATCAATGGTAAGGGAGGTGAAGTAGTTTGAGAGTGAAAGAAAGTGACAAACCTCTGAGAAACTTGGATCTTTTTCAGAGTTTAACAGAGCAACCTGATTGTGTTGCCTGTGAAACTGCATGAAGAAATCTAGTTGGTTTCTACGGTCGAGGTTGGCCATTTATGGTAGCTTTGAAGTGAAAAAAGATATGAACAAAGGCAGTGAGTGGGATTTTAGGTTTAGAAAGATTGCATATGAAGAGAAAGTGAAATAGGGGGAACCGTTGGGTATATTTATATGAAATGGACTTGAGACAAAGTTAATACAAAAGAATAAACTTTAAAGTCCGAATGTCGGTCCCACCTCTGAAAAATTGCCCAAAAAGTAGTTTTTTTGGAAGTTGAGATTTCTTCCGAAGGTAATATGTCTTTGGAATATTTGTGGAAATCTCCTTAAGCCAATTTTGACTTCGGAAGATATTCCTAAGCTTAGTGAAAAAATGGCTTCGGAAGAAAATTTACTTAGGTAAATTCTCTTCCGAAGAGTATTTAGTCTCGGAAGAAATTGCTTTTGTAAGAAATTTGTTCTTGAAATACACCTAAGTACTTAGATGCATATTTTGGCTTCAGAAGAAATATGAAATTTCTTCCGAAGGTAAATCTTCTTTAAACAGTTATGTGTTTTGAGGACTTAAAATTCTTCCGAAGGTAATGTTAATATCTTTCAAATGAAAATACACTTGGTAATTTTTCAAAATGCTAAGGAACATCATTTTAAAAAGTTTTTTCCAAGATAAACTGGGCTTATGTAGGTGATCAATTTAGACAACTTAGGACACACACTTCTTTTTAGAAATAATATAGGTTAAGTTTTAAGAAAATCTATTCAATGTTAATCATCGCTATAGCTGATATAAGATATTTAAATCTCTGTTCATCAAAAGCTTTTATGAATAGATCAACATATTGTTCATTTGTATCAACCTTGATTAGTTTTATCAATCCCTTTTCATGATTATCTCTAATTAGATGATATCTGATGTTGATGTGCTTTGTCCTTGAGTGCTGCACAAGATTCTCTGTGATAGAGATAGCACTGTTGTTATCTATGTGGATGGGAGTCTCTTTGAAGTGGTATCTATAGTCCAACATCTGATTCTGAATCCAAAGTACTTGAGCATAGCAGCTTGCAGCAGCAATGTATTCAGCCTCAACAGTTGATGCAGATACACAGGATTATTTCCTACATTGCCATGAGACTATCCTTCCACCAAGGAATTGACATCCCGTAGATGTGGACTTTGCAGTCATGTTACAGCCACCGTAGTCACTATCTGTATAGGCATACAGATTGAAGTCAGATTTCTTTGGATACCAAAGGCTTAGCTTAGGAGTACCTTTAAGATATCTAAGAATTCTTTTGACAGCAACCAGGTGTGACATCTTGGGGTTGGCTTGATATCTTGCACATATACATATAGCAAACATAATATCAGGCCTGCTAGCTGTAAGATACATAAGAGACCCAATCATTGTCCTGTAAAGATGTTCATCTACACTCTCCCCCTCAAGATCAGGTCCGAGGGAGTGGTTTCTGGCTATGGGTGACTTTACCACCTTACATTCAGTCATGTTGCATCTTGTAAGTATGTCTTGTACATACTTTGACTGACTTATAAAGATACCATTGTCAACTTGCTTCACTTGAATTCCTAGAAAGAAATTGAGTTCTCCCATGGCACTCATTTCAAATCTATTCTTCATCAGCTTCTCAAAGTCTTTGCAGTGCTTTTGATTAGTTGATCTAAAGATAATGTCATCTACATATACTTGAACCAGCATTAAGTCATTTCATGTTCCTTTGATGAAGAGAGTTCCATCTATAGTACCCCTTTTGTATCCATGTTGACAGAGTTACTAAGATAGTGTCTCATACCACTTCCTTGGAGCTTAGTGCAGCCCATAAATAGCTTTATCAAGTTTGCAAACATAATCGAAATGACCTGGGTCTGCAAAGCCAGGTGGTTGTTTGACATACACCTCTTCATCAATCACCCCATATAAGAATGCATACTTGACATCAAGTTGGTAGACTTTGAAGTACTTTGATGCAGCAAACGCTAAGAATATCCTAACAGCTTCAAGTCTTGCTATAGAAGCAAAAACATCAGTGTAATCAATTCCTTCTTCTTGCATGTACCCTTGAACAACCAGTCTTGCCTTTTTTTATGACAAGTCCTCTATCATCTTTTTTATTTCTAAACACCTATGTGGTACTTATGATAGTCTTCCGATGAGGAAGAGGACATAAGTTCCAAACCTTTTGTCTTTTGAATTGAAGTAGCTCCACTTGTATTGTTTCAACCCAACTTCCATCCTTTAAAGCCTCATCAACTTTCTTTGACTCTATCTGGGACAAGAAACAAGAGTATAGACAGACATTTTTGTCATGGGTTTGTCCTCTTGTTCTCACCCCCTTGTCAACTTCTCCAATGATGTTTTTGGTGGGGTGTGACTTATGGATCCTGAGTTGAGGGATCACAGTAAGTTGTTGGACAGATCTAAATTTGAAAAGTTTAGATCTGGCAAAGAAGTGTCTTCCACCACATCAACACACTTATCAAGAGAAGGTTGATCCAATGAGTGTGTGACATCATTGATGTTGTCATCAATGGAGTGGTTATCAGTATCAAGAAATTCTTGATCACTATCATCACTACCATTGCCTCCTACATTTGAAGTTCCAGTATTTGTGTTTTGTAACTCTGAGCTGGAATTTTTAGGCACTTGAGATGTATTAGCATCATTTGTCATTGTTGTGCTGATAGGAACTTCACTTGCAGGGTGGGTTAGTTACCACTGGAGCTGAAGGTGTAGTCTGTCTTGGTCTTCTCAGCTCAAATCTTGGGTCAAGATCTTCTGTTGATGTATTACCTGTTGATCCTAAAACATCTTCACAAGATTTGTTAAAATAGTAGGTAACTAAATTAAGATCAAATAGTCAATCAGGACCAGAACCTTTCACACAGCGAGTGTGCTCATTGAAGATCACATTGGTTGATACTTCAACTACTCTAGTTCTGAGATTGTATACTCTATAAGCCTTAGCTTGAGAGGAGTATCCAATGAAGTGTCCATCATCTAATTTCTCATCAAACTTGGCTACTTCATCTTTGGTATTCAAGATGGTGCATGGACATCTAAATGACCGGAGAAAACTAATGAAATGTTTTCTTTTGTGCCATAGTTCATAAGGAGTCTTACCATGAGTCTTAACTACTAAAACTCTATTTTACACATAGCAGACAGTATTGACTCCCTCTGCCCAGAAGGTAATAGGCAGTTTAGAGTCAGACAACATGATTCTTGCAAATTAAATAAGTGTTCTATTTCTTCTCTCAGCAACTCCGTTTTGCTGAGGAGTCTTGGGAGCACTATATTGTCTTGTAATACCTTTTCATCATAAAATGTGTCAAGGATTTGGTTCTTGAATTTAGTTCTTTGATCACATCTTATGGTCTTGACCTTGTGATCAATTTGATTCTTAACTTTCAGATTAAATTTCTTCAAGATCTTAAGAGTTTCATCCTTAGTTCTAAGGAAGAAAACCTAAGTGAATCTTGTGAAATCATCTGTGATCACCAAACAGTATAAGGTCCTTCCTAAACTCCTTACACTGGTAGGGCCAAAGAAATCCATGTGTAATAAGTGAAGGGGAGTAGTGATTGAGTTTTTTGCCTTTGGTTTGTGAGACACCAAGTGTTGTTTCCCTTTCAAGCATGCAACATAGTGATCATCACTTGTAAACTCTTTTTTTGGCATTCCAGTTACCAAATCATTCTTAATTAGTTTATTCATATTCTTAAAGTTTACATGGCACATCATTTTATGCTAAAGAAAAGACTTATCACTATTAACCTTAGATAGAAAGCAAGAAACTTCTCCTTAGGGGGGATGTTTCTTGCAAATCCATCTTGTAAATGTTCTATTTCTAGGGTGCTCTAAGAAGGATATGCTCTTAAGGAATGACCACCCCGGGCTTGAGAACAATGCACTCATGCTCAGTAAAGAGCATGTTATGTCTCTGGTCATAAAATTAGGATACACTCAGTAAATTGTATCCAAGCTCCTTAACAAAGTTTAACTTCTCAATGCTGATCTTACCATTTATGACCCTGCCCCTTCTAGTAATGTAACCACCAGCATCTCCTTCAAAAGCAACTGGTCCTCCATCAATTTTCTCAAAATTCTGAAGCAAGGAGTCATTGCCTGTCATGTGCCTGGAACAACCACTATCAATGATCCATACATTTCTTTTGGTCTTCAACTGTTCCTGCATAATAAAAAAGAAAATTAGTTACATTTGGAAACCCAATCCTTATTGGTCTTGGGCTTTTTAAAATGAACTGAAGACAATATAATAGTAATTGATCCTATACTGAGACTTTGGAGATCACTTGTTGTTGTAAATGAAGAATTTTCAGTCACATGGTCTTCTTTTATGTTCCATACCATCTTTGGAAGATTATACTTGACCTTCAAAGCTTTGGAAGTTTTCATAACTTTAGAAGTTTTGAAAACTGTCCCTTCGTAAGATCTTGCTTTCACTACAGCAAGCTTCAGTGCTTTGAAAACATTCCTTTCTTCCGAGAACAAATTTTCTTCCAAAGGCAATTTTTCACTTGTCTTCATTTTCATTTTGGAGCTTTGGAAAGAAACACTGATTTCTTCTGAAGCTTTCTTCTTCTTGTTCTTCTTAGAAGTCTTATTCTTTGTTATGTTGACAGTATTTTTAAGATTGTAGATGTAATCCTTAGCCAGATGAGAAGTACTGTCACACATAATGCAGTCAAAATGCCTTTTTCTGAGAGTCTTCTTGTGAATAAAAGACCGAGTTTGATCACTTTCTATCTCCATCCTCATCTTTGAAAATGTTATGGCAGGCCTCATAAGGTGAAGCTTGCCTTTGGAGGTGGATGGTTCGTGCTGTGTAGCAATATTACACGGCTCATCAGTCTTTATTCCTTCACATGGATTATTTGAACATGTACTTGAACTCTTGGTACTAGAGTTCAAAGTTATGTCCTCAGTCTTTACCACTTTAAAACCTGCAGAGATAAAGACTTGTTTCTGCTTGGAGTTGAAAGTGGTCTTGATCTCCTGAGCTTTCTTTGATCTCTTCTTTGCTGATTGGATCAAGTTCTTCCTCTTTTACTTATTCATCCCTGACTTCTTCCTCTCCTCAGGAGTGTAGTGACCCTTGTTAGGATGATCTTCCTCACTCTTCCCAGATCCATCCTTCACTACCTCCTCTTCATTGTCTTCATCACTAGGATTTATGGATGGCAGCTCATCTTGACTAATTCCACACCTTGGAGATCTTACAGAGAATAGAGTATGTGAAGGAACTGTCTTAGTAGATCCTAGTCCCTGTTTGTTCCGATAACACACTTTGGAATGTAGGGATGAGGATATGATGCTCTTGAAGGTCTCTTCTTCAAGAACATGCTTCTCTGACTTGGCTTTGCTGATCACTAGCTTAGCCTGGCACTCAGTTAACTTAGTAATGAGATATTTTATTTGAGTCCTGTAGTTGGTATGCTCATGTTTAAGATTGAAATGGTTTTCTTTAAGTCTTCTATTTTTAACTTATACTCATTTTCAGCTCTTTTGAAATCAGATTTTAATATTGTTAAAGACTCAAGATCAGATCTCATTTCTAAGTTATAGGACCTGTATCTATTAACTTTAGCAATAGATTCTGGGTACAAAGATGTTCCAATGCCTTGGTTTCATCCATATTTGTTATCAGTGCTTGGTTTGGAGACACATCTTCTACCTAGAAGCTCCAATCAAAGCCTTCTTCTTCAACAACAACTGCAGCTTGCTGCTTGGGCTTCTCAGTGTGTGAAGCTCCCTCGGTGTAGTTTGGCTTGGGTTGTGCTTGGCCAACATTTGTCTTGGGTGCCTTGCACTCCCTAGCAAAGTGTCCCATTTGGTTATAGTTGTAATACTTCACTTTGCTTTTATGCATCCCAAACCTTCCACTGGATACATTGCTAGGAAACTTTCTCTCTGTCCTCTTTATAGAGCTTCTTGTCTCTATGAGTAAGAAGAGCCATTTTTGAACTATCTTCATGTACTCCAGGTCATCTGGATGGATGCAGTCCAAGTCTTCAAGGGTGAAGAGAAAGTTGCCTGTGCTTTCATCATGTGGCACAAAGGCATGTGATGAGCTTGTCTCATGGAGTGGGCTTCCTTAGATGTAGCTCTCCTTTGGTGTCTCAAGGAAGGTGATGAAAGGTCCCTTGGGTGAGTTGTCAGGATAAGAGATGAAATGGTGTTTGTGGTTCTCTGTAATCTGTTTCAACCACATGAAGGGCAGAACTCTGTTGATTGTTAGAGTTGATAGATGGATTTTGCATGTTTATCTCCATCTGGTAACCACTGAGTATGTCATACAACTCAGTGAAAGTGAGGGTCTTGGGATTTTCAGTCCTCTTAATGACCACACAATAGTATGTCCATTGTCTAGGAAGAGAGGACATGAACTTTCTCATAATATCCTTATTCTCCATTTTTACTCCAACATCCATTAGAGTATCCACAATCTCAACATACCTGAGGTATTATTAAGTCATAGTCTCACCTGCCTTGAATGTGAAATTCTCAAACTGCTGCTTTAGAAGATGCTTCTTGTTTTGCACTTCAGAAGAACCTTCATACATCAACTTTAGTGCATCGCAGAGCTGCTTGGTAGTTTTGCACTTCTTGAAGCCTCTGTAGATGGCATCTGGAAGAGCAGTTTGGAGGGAAGTCATGGCTTTCTGATCTATATCTATTTTTTTCTATCTTCTTCAAAATAGTCAGCCACCTCATTTGGAATCATGCCACCTCATTTGGAATCATGCCACCTCCAGCAGCAGCTGAAGAGGTGCATAGAATGTAAGGTCATTCAGTAATAGAATCTCACATCCTACTATCTTGTGACTTGATGAAGCCTTCCATTCTTAGGCACCAAGTATCAAATCAACAGGAGTGATCAGTGGGGACTTTACCATAGTACCGGTTTTCATATCAGACTTGGATGCTGCCATTTGAGATGTTAAGTGTTTTGTGAGAACTGAGGAGATTTAAGATGGTGAGATCTTACAATCAAGAGCCTGAATTGCTTTGAAACCAATTACAGGACCGGTTAAGGGATGGTCAATACAATCAGTCTCATAATGAGGAGAATGTTAGAGCACTTAACAGATCAAATAGGGAACCTGGGTTTAAGAGTTAAGATGCAAAGAACACAAGTAAGTAAAGAGACGGAACTTAAGAACAATATATATAAGGTTTTCAATAATGAAGTATATTAGAAGAGTTACAATGCATAAGAAATAAGTTACAAGACATTGAGATACTTTATACTACACCATACAACAGGCCATACTTGGAATGCCAGTTGGAACATTAAAAGATAACAAAATCAATATAGAGTCAAAAGGTAGATTGCCTTTTGACTAGTGACTATGACTAGTGACTATGACATGACATAGCTCACATCCTAATATAATACAAAAAGGATAAATGTACATAAAGCTTTATTAGGCTTCAAAAGACTTTGTCTTCAGAAGACTTTTACTTAGAATATTTCTTGTGCAGAGTATAAAGCTTCCGCAGAAACTTTTAGCTTCAGAAGATTTTATACTTAGCATAATTCTCATAAAAAGCATAAAACTTACATAGCAGTTCTACTTGGTACTTGGTGCATGCATGCAGAAAGCCGTTTGGTTGCTTTGGTTGCATCAGCCTCTATATAAACCTTACAAAATCAATTCTTATGAAACTAAGTGTAAATGTTTGAACTTGAATCTTGAAAGTGGTTGCCTTTTTTCTCATAAGTTTCAAAACGCATAATCAAAATCAATACATTCTTAAATATCTCTGTTTAATTCAACTTGCATTTTAAATAAAAACCTAAAATTAATTTTTTTTTAATATTTTCGTTTTGTGTTTCAAGTTCTTAGGTATAAATTTTTACACTTTCCACCAATTTCTTATGGAGACAACCTTACTTATCTGTACTAATTATAGGTAGCTACATCTTTAAATTTGACTTGTTTTTAATCATACAACAACAACACAATCAAAAATATCAGTTTATTACCTTAGGACCTTAAGGAATTAATGGCTCTTTTGGGATAGATTCTAATTATCTTTTTAAAAACTTTACCAAAAAAGCTCAGGATAAAACTTAGTGGAGAGAAAAAAAAGTAGGATATGTATAATATCCCATCAAGTTAACACAAACACATAAATATTTGTACATATATATAGACATATACATATATATACAGATATATCATTAAAGGATATCAAATGAGAACCATGTTTATAATTGAAAACCGTAAAAACCATCTCTACCCAATCACATAATTTACAATTGATTTAACTTTCAATTATTTAAAGTATATTTGAGTAACTTCAATCATAATTTTTGAGGTCATTATATATTTTTTAATTTAAACTCCAAGAAACGAAGATGATGACGAAACGACTTACATATACGTAACTTGTATGAGTTACATGTACGTAACTCTTAGTTGTATACTTGGTAACACGTACTTACATATACATAGTCCCTACATATACGTAATTCTTATTTGTATACTTTTAACACGTACTTACGTATATGTAACCCCTGATTTTTATTTATAACATGGTTTCAAGGGATCATTCCCTTATATCTATGTATACATATATATACATATATATACATATATACATACATACATACATATATATATGTATGTATGTATATATATATGTATATATATGTATGTGTGTGTGTGTGTGTGTATATATATATATATATATATATATATAGACACACACATATATATTTCAGCCTATTGAATCTAATCTTTTAGAAAACTAGTTTACTTGACCTTTAATATAGTATTCTTTGACTTGAGCAATACAGATTACATTTTCTTCAACTAGGTAGGGTAACGAATAAGGAAGATGATCGAAGACTTCTCAACCATGATTACGAGGTTGTGACACAATGGTGACTGTAATGGTAGAGTTGAAAGATGTTGGGTGAAGGGTAAAAGAGCCCTAGGGCACGTCAAATAAAAAGTCTAATAATAATGGAACTAAGGGTTTTAGTAAGAAGTCTGAGCATTCACTAGTAGTTACAAAGGTGTGAGGGATAAGAAGACTAATATTGTTACAATTGAGAAGAAGGGATGCTCTTATAAGACATGTTATCGCGTATTAGTTTTAAACATTAAAATCTGACTTTATCATCAAAGTTTTAAACTATTCGAGTTTTAATGCGAAAAAGGTTTTACATGTAAGTTAATTTATAATAAACACCAAATCAAGCATCGAATTGCACACATTTTAACCAAAAACCAAAACACAACCATATGATGTGCAATGTTTATACATTTAACGTGCAAAACAAAACTTTATAGTTTGGAAGCAATAACGGTCTCACTAGTTGACTTTGTTCACGAAAAAGTACACAACTTTGCAACGATTACAATGGGGGGACAATAATTGGGTGGTGGTGGTGGAGGCTGGTGGTTCATGGAAACCAAGAGAGAAGGAGTGGGGTTGGTGTTAAGGCTAAAGGATAAAGTTCCCTAATCTCCTATTTATATTTGTAACATACATTTTAAGCCCCCTGTTAATTAATGTTAATGGTCTTGACGATAAGAAATTAATTTCCAACAACAATTGTAGTTTATTAATTAGCACTTAATTACATGAAGCATAAGAATTTAAACGTTTAACTTTAAAACTTTAAACCATGTTATCCCTTAATTAATTAATTATTCCAATAAATAATTAAATAATGATTGTCTCTAAATAATCAAACACCATTTATTTAATCAGTGTTTCGTCACCTATAACTTGTAACAATTAGACATTAATGTTTTGTTGTTATCCAAAGTGCAACTCTTTGGATCGTACTTTGATAGTAACATGATATTATTGATGATCGGACATTTAATATCCAACAAGACATTTAATGTATGTAAGCCTCTTATGTTTTATGGGGAATTGAGCGTGATAACAGCTCTATATTGATCAGACAATTGGAGACGGTGATCTTGGTAAGCATCTATGATGGTAATCAAAATTAAGGTACAAAGTTCACTATTTAAAAGTGGAGGTGTTATTTTGGTGGGATATTATCTTCCAGGCAGGGACCAAGAAGGAGATGAACAACATAAATTGGGAGTAGTCATGAAACAATTCTATTCTAACAATAAGTTGGAGAAGTTGTTTTGGAAGAATTTCTTAAGGTTAAAATGGGTGATATGTCACATTCTGTATGTGATCAAGTTTATAAAATGAAGAAATTGATGCCACACCATGTGCCAACTGAAAAGAAAAGGATCCCTAAGCTATATATGAGGACTAACAGTTGACATGAGAGAGTTGGTATCTTCCAAGATGTAACAAAGGCGAGCGCTCAAATGGAGATCGAGCTCTTAAGGCTAGGAAATCATTTCCAAAGCAGTAAGAGAAAGTGTGAATGAATGATCAATGAGTAAATAATACTCTTCATTCTTGAGGTTATTGAAATAATCATTTTAGACCAATAACATTTTGATCATTTTAGTAGAATCAAACATAAAAACCTGTTAGTGAAAATAACAAAAAAAGTTATAGAATACAAACCACAAGGCATGATCTGAAAAAAAAAAGCCTAAAATAGTTGAAATATCTAAACCACAGGGCCCACAAGCATATTTGTTAAAAAATAACAAAAAATGGATAGGGTAGCTTTTAGAAAATAGATGAGTGCCTCCTCATTTTAGTATAATTTTCGGTAAAATGTAAGAGCATTTACACTAGCTTCCCTATCCTCATATTTACACTAAAAATACTATTTTTTCTTTTTTATTTATTAAATAATTCATTTTTACATATTTATGATTATTTTTTCCCTCTCATCCACTCACAACCCATTTAGAAAATATTAACAAATTTATAGGGGTTTTACCGTGTTTCTCCAAATATAAGGAATCAGGGTACAACCCCCATAAATTTTCACTCACAACCACTCACAACTATCTCTCATAATATAGGACACACTCACAATAAGAAACCTCTTATGAATGCTTTAACAACCATTATGATTGGTTGATAACTAGAGTAGTTTAGAGTAATTTTTAAGAGCAACCCCACTATCTTAAAAGAAAATTATATTTGAGACAAAACTGTGAATATAGAATTCAAAAAACATTAGTTAAGAATTTTATCATCTGCTATGTAGAGTAGCTGATTTAAGAAAGGGGGAGAAAATTAAAGATGGGGAATTCTGCACACACCGTTTTTTTCTGGGTAAAACCGATTCAAACGGTCACGGTTAGGGCTCACCGTGACCGTTCAGTCGGGTGTGAGACCTAACTGTCACGGTGAGGCCTAACCGTGACAGTTAGATTTGGGATCCGTTGCCCAATGATTGGGTATGTAATTAATGGGGAATTGATTGTGCGCAGGTAGGGTTTTAAGGGGCTATATGTCACGGTTTGGTCAAACCGTGACATATTGCATATATTTTCTATATTTTTTAATCATAACAGTTTGTTTTTATTTTAATTTTATCACACGTTTAACCTAATCGTAACTCACAAGTTTGTGTTTTGTGTTTATTAATAATTTATCTTATTAC